>CM062495.1:50837878-50851403 GCA_031479575.1 Coregonus ussuriensis | reverse complement strand
AAGTAAAGTTTACCACTCTGGATATAATAGGTACCGTCTTTGAATCACATGAAAGTCAAGCAGTATCAATATCAGCACAGGTTTCTAATTAACTACCAACCCTAACCTAAAAGTGGTTCGAGAATAAATTTCTCTATCCAAATCAGGACAGAAGAAGAATAACCAATATTGAACATCAATGGTAAAGACTGTAGACCTTTCCCTTGCCCTGTTCTCTGATAGAAGTCATCTGACACAGTCAGTGCGGGTAGCTCTCATTACCGTTGGTCCACTGCGCTCTCTTGTCCGCTGCAAAGTGCAAACAGCTTTGAAAAATCCATAGGGTCCTTTGGTGACGTCATTGCGGGTCCCCACCAATGACTGTATAATATGAAGGTCCCCACCACCACCGACAGACCGAGAGATTCCCGCTCCAAATCCGCACCAGAATTTCCAGGGTTTGGATTTCCGTGTGTCGTATGTGTGTTTGGTTTTGCCTCCCTTTTTTTTTTTTTAGCTCAAACCCAGTTATTGCACTTTAGTCAAGGTTTAGCCAAGGTTTGGTTCCGGTGAATCCAGCGGGGTATAGGTCTGCTCGTAGCTCGGTGAAGAAACACGGGGATTTAATTAGATATCCAAAGAGACGGGTTATTGGATCGTGTTGGTGCATCATACAATAGTTGTATTTTAGGTGTTGTCTGTCTAAAATGAAGCACCCGAAGCTATGGAGAGCGTTGCTTTTCATGACGGTGTTGTACCAGTTTGGGATGTCAAGCAGATACGGTAAGATGATGGTGGAGTATCGGGAACATGGAGTTTTAGTGGAGGGAGAGATGGAAGAGAAGAGGCGGCAGGAGAGGGAAACTTCACTAGGAGGTAGCTAGTGAAGTAGTGTTTGGAATGAGGTCCGCAGATTAGAGAAATTGATGATTCACAAGTATTTTCTGTTTACCTTAAAGATCTGCAAGGTGTGAATGGCATTACATTTCATCAAAGTAATGAAATAAATCGGATAGGGAAGAGATATTGAGAAAATGTGTTTTTAAATAGCTTTTGTGTAGGTTTTTGTAACTTAAATTAACAGCTACACGTTTAATTGATTTACTAAAATACACAAGGTAGCTGTAAAATCCTTTTGCCCTAAGTACTTTATTTTTATACGGTTTTAGTTTGACTAGGCGAGCATGTCATATTTTTCAGGTGACAAGGACAAGTCTTAGAAAGTAAAAATCGTCTTCTATTGGCATTATGAAATAAAAGCTTTATAGCTTTTAGACCTATTGCAGTATAGGTGTTCTACTTGCATGAGGTTTATGCGTTTCAGGAGGACGGGGAGAGACTTTTTGATGGGTTTCAGGACCACGGAGAGCGACTAGGCTCAGCGCTGCTTGCCTTGCCTGTTGAAATTATACTCTCGTCTCTTCTCGGCAAACCTTGGTCTCCACTCCCCTGTTTTCACCCCTCTCCTCACCTACTCCTCCTCTCCTCCACCCGCGTCACAGCATTTAGTTACCCAATGAGCATTATTCTGACTCCTAGGCATCATAATGCTAGTTCCCTGGTAACAGAGGAGCACGGCTTGATCACAGCCAGTTACCATGGCTACCTGGCGTTCTAAAGGTGAAGGATCAGGGATCTAGTTATTTGTGTAATGTTATTCATCAGAACGATCTCTGTTTGACTCCAACGTGCATTAACGTGTCGCTAATCATCTCACTGTTCCATCTCCCTGTTTCTCTGTTACGTGGTGGAAGATGTTGTCTCCTGTAAGCACTTTCCATTGGCTTGGCCCTACAGGGCTAATTATAATATCCATTCATCCCGTGTGTTTCTTTTGTACACTGATGTGCATCTAGCATTATGTGAATGTGGATAAATGCAAAGAGTAAAACAAAAGTGTGGATCTCCGATCTCCCTCTTAGAAGCATTCTCTGAACATTTTAAATAAGTACAGAAAAGGTATACCCTGAATTCACAGGGAACAAACACCCTGAATGCACAGGCTTTAGCTGGGTACATGATGTAGGAGACCAGGAGGCTTTAGCTGGGTACATGATGTAGGAGACCAGGAGGCTTTAGCTGGGTACATGATGTAGGAGACCAGGAGGCTTTAGCTGGGTACATGATGTAGGAGACCAGGAGGCTTTAGCTGGGTACATGATGTAGGAGACCAGGAGGCTTTAGCTGGGTACATGATGTAGGAGACCAGGAGGCTTTAGCTGGGTACATGATGTAGGAGTCCAGGAGGCTTTAGCTGGGTACATGATGTAGGAGACCAGGAGGCTTTAGCTGGGTACATGATGTAGGAGTCCAGGAGGCTTTAGCTGGGTACATGATGTAGGAGACCAGGAGGCTTTAGCTGGGTACATGATGTATGGGACCAGGAGGCTTTAGCTGGGTACATGATGTATGGGACCAGGAGGCTTTAGCTGGGTACATGATGTAGGAGACCAGGAGGCTTTAGCTGGGTACATGATGTATGGGACCAGGAGGCTTTAGCTGGGTACATGATGTAGGAGACCAGGAGGCTTTAGCTGGGTACATGATGTAGGAGACCAGGAGGCTTTAGCTGGGTACATGATGTAGGAGACCAGGTGGCTTTAGCTGGGTACATGATGTATGGGACCAGGTGGCTTTAGCTGGGTACATGATGTAGGAGTCCAGGAGGCTTTAGCTGGGTACATGATGTAGGAGACCAGGAGGCTTTAGCTGGGTACATGATGTAGGAGACCAGGAGGCTTTAGCTGGGTACATGATGTAGGAGACCAGGAGGCTTTAGCTGGGTACATGATGTATGGGACCAGGAGGCTTTAGCTGGGTACATGATGTAGGAGTCCAGGAGGCTTTAGCTGGGTACATGATGTATGGGACCAGGTGGCTTTAGCTGGGTACATGATGTAGGAGACCAGGAGGCTTTAGCTGGGTACATGATGTAGGAGACCAGGAGGCTTTAGCTGGGTACATGATGTAGGAGACCAGGTGGCTTTAGCTGGGTACATGATGTATGGGACCAGGTGGCTTTAGCTGGGTACATGATGTAGGAGACCAGGAGGCTTTAGCTGGGTACATGATGTATGGGACCAGGAGGCTTTAGCTGGGTACATGATGTATGGGACCAGGAGGCTTTAGCTGGGTACATGATGTATGGGACCAGGAGGCTTTAGCTGGGTACATGATGTATGGGACCAGGAGGCTTTAGCTGGGTACATGATGTAGGAGACTAGGAGGCTTTAGCTGGGTACATGATGTATGGTACCAGGAGGCTTTAGCTGGGTACATGATGTAGGAGACCAGGTGGCTTTAGCTGGGTACATGATGTAGGAGACCAGGAGGCTTTAGCTGGGTACATGATGTAGGAGACCAGGAGGCTTTAGCTGGGTACATGATGTAGGAGTCCAGGAGGCTTTAGCTGGGTACATGATGTAGGAGACCAGGAGGCTTTAGCTGGGTACATGATGTAGGAGACCAGGAGGCTTTAGCTGGGTACATGATGTAGGAGACCAGGAGGCTTTAGCTGGGTACATGATGTAGGAGTCCAGGAGGCTTTAGCTGGGTACATGATGTAGGAGACCAGGAGGCTTTAGCTGGGTACATGATGTAGGAGACCAGGAGGCTTTAGCTGGGTACATGATGTAGGAGACCAGGAGGCTTTAGCTGGGTACATGATGTATGGGACCAGGAGGCTTTAGCTGGGTACATGATGTAGGAGACCAGGAGGCTTTAGCTGGGTACATGATGTAGGAGACCAGGAGGCTTTAGCTGGGTACATGATGTAGGAGACCAGGTGGCTTTAGCTGGGTACATGATGTATGGGACCAGGTGGCTTTAGCTGGGTACATGATGTAGGAGACCAGGAGGCTTTAGCTGGGTACATGATGTATGGGACCAGGAGGCTTTAGCTGGGTACATGATGTATGGGACCAGGAGGCTTTAGCTGGGTACATGATGTATGGGACCAGGAGGCTTTAGCTGGGTACATGATGTATGGGACCAGGAGGCTTTAGCTGGGTACATGATGTAGGAGACTAGGAGGCTTTAGCTGGGTACATGATGTATGGTACCAGGAGGCTTTAGCTGGGTACATGATGTAGGAGACCAGGTGGCTTTAGCTGGGTACATGATGTATGGTACCAGGAGGCTTTAGCTGGGTACATGATGTAGGAGACCAGGAGGCTTTAGCTGGGTACATGATGTAGGAGACCAGGAGGCTTTAGCTGGGTACATGATGTAGGAGACCAGGAGGCTTTAGCTGGGTACATGATGTATGGGATCAGGAGGCTTTAGCTGGGTACATGATGTAGAAGACCAGGTGGCTTTAGCTGGGTACATGATGTAGGAGACCAGGAGGCTTTAGCTGGGTACATGATGTAGGAGACCAGGAGGCTTTAGCTGGGTACATGATGTAGGAGACCAGGTGGCTTTAGCTGGGTACATGATGTAGGAGACCAGGAGGCTTTAGCTGGGTACATGATGTAGGAGACCAGGTGGCTTTAGCTGGGTACATGATGTAGGAGACCAGGAGGCTTTAGCTGGGTACATGATGTATGGGATCAGGAGGCTTTAGCTGGGTACATGATGTAGGCGGACACACTGAACGCTTTGGTTACACTCTGGGGAAATAAGGGCAATTCCAGTTGTACATTTTGTTACCAAAGGCCGGGTTATGTGTTCGGTTATGCGTTGAACCTGCACTCCAGACATGTTCAATAAAATCGCTCAAAATATTTGAAAGATGTCAGGTCTGCTGGGAGGATTCATGTGTTTGTGTTTCTGACACTGTGGATGTGTTTCTGACGCTGTGGATGTGTGTGTTTGCTATCTGTCTGTGTGTATAATAGCTAAAGGCTAATAGTCATGGAAGAGATCAGTCCAGTCTGTCCAGGCAGCTGTCAGAAGCTGTCAATACTGGGGTCAGTGAGACCATTATCCCCGGGACCACCCTCTGTGAGAGCATTATCCCCGGGACCACACTCTGTGAGAGCATTATCCCCGGGACCACCCTCTGTGAGAGCATTATCCCCGGGACCACCCTCTGTGAGAGCATTATCCCCGGGACCACCCTCTATGAGAGCATTATCTCTCTCCTCCACTAGTTTCAGTTTATAATCAATACTGGGGTCAGTGAGAGCATTATCTCTCTCCTCCACTAGTTTCAGTTCATAATCAATACTTTGGTCTGTGAGAGCATTATCTCTCTCCTCCACTAGTTTCAGTTCATAATCAATACTTTGGTCTGTGAGAGCATTATCTCTCTCCTCCACTAGTTTCAGTTCATAATCAATACTTTGGTCTGTGAGAGCATTATCTCTCTCCTCCACTAGTTTCAGTTCATAATCAATACTTTGGTCTGTGAGAGCATTATCTCTCTCCTCCACAGGTTTCAGTTTATAATCAATACTTTGGTCTGTGAGAGCATTATCCCATCCACTGGTTTCAGTTCTTAATCAATCACTCCATCCCACGCCACAGTTCACTACTGTCATTTACTGAGGTATCATTGACAAGCTCTGTGTTATATTCCTCATTACATTTGACACCTGAAACCAGACCAAGCACTCAACAACAAGAATGACATATGACCATTCCCCCTGCTGTTACTGTAGAAAGGAGATGGCATCCAGGCAGAACAGAACTGCTGCTGCACCCCACCTCCAGTTCAGAATATACTCTGAGCCCCACCTCACCCCACCTCCAGTTCAGAATATACTCTGAGCCCCACCTCACCCCACCTCCAGAAGGACAGTTCAGGCTTTACTCTGAGCCCCACCTCACCCCACCTCCAGAAGGACAGTTCAGGCTTTACTCTGAGCCCCACCTCACCCCACCTCCAGAAGGCCAGTTCAGGCTTTACTCTGAGCCCCACCTCACCCCACCTCCAGAAGGCCAGTTCAGGCTTTACTCTGAGCCCCACCTCACCCCACCTCCAGAAGGCCAGTTCAGGCTTTACTCTGAGCCCCACCTCACCCCACCTCCAGAAGGCCAGTTCAGGCTTTACTCTGAGCTCCACCTCACCCCACCTCCAGAAGGCCAGTTCAGGCTTTACTCTGAGCCCCACCTCACCCCACCTCCAGAAGGCCAGTTCAGGCTTTACTCTGAGCCCCACCTCACCCCACCTCCAGAAGGCCAGTTCAGGCTTTACTCTGAGCCCCACCTCACCCCACCTCCAGAAGGCCAGTTCAGGCTTTACTCTGAGCCCCACCTCACCCCACCTCCAGAAGGCCAGTTCAGGCTTTACTCTGAGCCCCACCTCACCCCACCTCCAGAAGGCCAGTTCAGGCTTTACTTTGAGCCCCACCTCACCCCACCTCCAGAAGGCCAGTTCAGGCTTTACTCTGAGCCCCACCTCACCCCAACTCCAGAAGGCCAGTTCAGGCTTTACTCTGAGCCCCACCTCACCCCACCTCCAGAAGGACAGTTCAGGCTTTACTCTGAGCCCCACCTCACCCCACCTCCAGAAGGCCAGTTCAGGCTTTACTCTGAGCCCCACCTCACCCCACCTCCAGAAGGCCAGTTCAGGCTTTACTCTGAGCCCCACCTCACCCCACCTCCAGAAGGCCAGTTCAGGCTTTACTCTGAGCTGTGTTTTATAGCCCCAGTGTTTTTTCAGTGTTTTTCCTCCTGTGTTCATTTGGCAGTAGACCCTGACTAACCAGCCCTGCAAACACACACACACACACACACACACACACACACACACACACACACACACACACACACACACACACACACACACACACACACACACACACCCTCTATGGTCTGTTTGACCAGCTGTGGCCAATACAGAGAACTAGATCTGGGCCTCCACCTCCCTCCACCTCCTTCCACCTCCCTCCACCTCCCTCCACCTCCCTCCACCTCCTTCCACCTCCCTCCACCTCCCTCCACCTCCCACCACCTCCACCTCCCTCCACCTCCCTCCACCACCTCCACCTCCCTCCACCACCTCCACCTCCCTCCACCTCCCTCCACCTCCCACCACCTCCACCTCCCTCCACCTCCCTCCACCTCCCTCCACCTCCCTCCACCTCCCACCACCTCCACCTCCCTCCACCTCCACCTCCCTCCACCTCCCTCAACCTCCCACCACCTCCACCTCCACCTCCCTCCACCTCCCTCCACCACCTCCACCTCCCTCCAACTCCCACCACCTCCACCTCCCTCCACCTCCCTCCACCTCCCACCACCTCCACCTCCCTCCACCTCTATCTCCCTCCACCTGTGACCGTGTGACATGTTCTCTTTGTCTTCCGCAGCATTTTGGATCTGGGTTGCTGAGATTACTTATTGCTCATGCTTGATGAGTGTGTGATGTGCTTCCTGCTAACATTAGCAGAGCAGGTATAACCTAGTCTCTTCAGAGTATACTGTAACACGTTTCAATCAGTTACTGATTTTAACAGAGCTGCTATTAATCCCTCTATCACTCTCTCTCTCTGTCTCTCTCTCTTTCTCTCTCTCTTTCTCTCTCTCTCTCTCTCTCTCTCTCTCTCTCTCTCTCTCTCTGTCTCTCTCTCTCTCTGTCTCTCTCTCTCTCTGTCTCTCTCTCTCTCTCTCTCTCTCTCTCTCTCTCTCTCTCTCTCTCTCAATTCAATTTCAATTTAAGGGCTTTATTGGCATGGGAAACGTGTGTTAACATTGCCAAAGCAAGTGAAGTAGATAGTAAACAAAAGTGAAATAAACAATAAATATTAACAGTAAACATTACACTCAGAAGTTTCAAAAGAATAAAGACATTTCAAATGTCATATTATGTATATATACAGTGTTGTAACGATGTGCAAATAGTTAAAGTACAAATGGGAAAATAAATAAACATAAATATGGGTTATATTTACAATGGTGTTTGTTCTTCACTGGTTGCCCTTTTCTTGTGGCAACAGGTCACAAATCTTGCAGCTGTGATGGCACACTGTGGTTTTTCACCCAGTAGATAAGGGAGTTTATCAAAATTGGGTTTGTTTTCGAATTCTTTGTGGATCGCTGTAATCTGAGGGAAATATGTGTCTCTAATATGGTCATACATTTGGCAGGAGGTTAGGAAGTGCAGCTCAGTTTCCACCTCATTTTGTGGGCAGTGTGCACATAGCCTGTCTTCTCTTGAGAGCCAGGTCTGCCTATGGCGGCCTTTCTCAATAGCAAGGCTATGCTCACTGAGTCTGTACATAGTCAAAGCTTTCCTTAAGTTTGTGTCAGTCACAGTGGTCAGGTATTCTGCCACTGTGTACTCTCTGTTTAGGGCCAAATAGCATTCTAGTTTGCTCTGTTTTTTTGTTTGTTCTTTTCAATGTGTCAAGTAATTCTCTTTTTGTTTTCTCATGATTTGGTTGGGTCTAATTGTGTTGTTGTTGTTGTTGTTGTTGTTGTCCTGGGGCTGTGTGGGGTCTGTTTGTGTTTGTGAACAGAGGCCCAGGACAAGCTTACTTAGGGGACTCTTCTCCAAGTTCATCTCTCTGTAGGTGATGGCTTTGTTATGGAAGGTTTGTGAATCGCTTCCTTTTAAGTGGTTATAGAATTTAACGGCTCTTTTCTGGATTTTGATAATTAGCGGGTATTGGCCTAATTCTGCTCTGCATGCATTATTTGGTGTTTTACGTTGTACACGGAGGATGTTTTTGCAGAATTCTGCATGCAGAGTCTCAATTTGGTGTTTGTCCCATTTTGTGAATTCTTGGATGGTGAGCGGACCCCAGACATCAGAACCATAAAGGGCAACGGGTTCTATAACTGATTCAAGTATTTTTAGCCAGATCCTAATTGGTATGTCAAATTGTATGTTCCTTTTAATGGCATAGAAGGCCCTTCTTGCCTTGTCTCTCAGATCGTTCACAGCTTTGTGGAAGTTACCTGTGGCGCTGATGTTTAGGCCGAGGTATGTATAGTTTTTTGTGTGCTCTAGGGCAACGGTGTCTAGATGGAATTTGTATTTGTGGTCCTGGCAACTGGACCTTTTTTGGAACACCATTATTTTTGTCTTACTGAGATTTACTGTTAGGGCCCAGGTCTGACAGAATCTGTGCAGAAGATCTAGGTGCTGCTGTAGGCCCTCCTTGGTTGGTGACAGAAGCACCAGATCATCAGCAAACAGAAGACATTTGACTTCAGATTCTAGTAGGGTGAGGCCGGGTGCTGCAGACTGTTCTAGTGCCCTCGCCAATTCGTTGATATATATGTTGAAGAGGGTGGGGCTTAAACTGCATCCCTGTCTCACCCCACGGCCCTGTGGAAAGAAATGTGTGTGTTTTTTGCCAATTTTAACCGCACACTTGTTGTTTGTGTATATGGATTTTATAATGTCGTATGTTTTTCCCCCAACCCCACTTTCCATCAATTTGTATAGCAGACCCTCATGCCAAATTGAGTCAAAAGCTTTTTTGAAATCAACAAAGCATGAGAAGACTTTGCCTTTGTTTTGGTTTGTTTGTTTGTCAATTAGGGGGTGCAGGGTGAATACGTGGTCTGTCGTACGGTAATTTGGTAAAAAGCCAATTTGACATTTGCTCAGTACATTGTTTTCACTGAGGAAATGAACTAGTCTGCTGTTAATTATCATGCTAATGATAATGATAATGTTAATAATAAAAATAATAAAAAATAATAAAAAATGCAGAGGATTTTCCCAAGAGCTAAGGATGATGTTAAAGAGTTTAAGTATAGCTAATTGAAATTTGTGGTCTGTATATTTTATCATTTCATTGAGGATACCATCAACACCACAGGACTTTTTGGGTTGGAGGGTTTGTATTTTGTCCTGTAGTTCATTCAATGTAATTGGAGAATCCAGTGGGTTCTGGTAGTCTTTAATAGTTGATTGTAAGATTTGCATTTGATCATGTATATTTTTTTGCTGTTTGTTCTCTGTTATAGGGCCAAAAAGATTGGAGAAGTGGTTTACCCATACATCTCCATTTTGGATAGATAGCTCTTCGTGTTTTTGTTTGTTTAGTGTTTTCCAATTTTCCCAGAAGTGGTTAGAGTCTATGGATTCTTCAATTACATTGAGCTGATTTCTGACATGCTGTTCCTTCTTTTTCCGTAGTGTATTTCTGTATTGTTTTAGTGATTCACCATAGTGAAGGCGTAGGCTCAGGTTTTCTGGGTCTCTATGTTTTTGGTTGGATAGGTTTCTCAATTTCTTTCTTCGGGTTTTTCATTCTTCATCAAACCATTTATCACTGTTATTACTTTTCTTTGGTTTTCTGTTAGAGATTTTTAGATTTGATAGGGAAGCTGAGAGGTCAAATATACTGTTTAGGTTTTCTACTGCCAAGTTTACACCTTCACTATTACAGTGGAACGTTTTGTCCAGGAAGTTGTCTAGAATGGATTGAATTTGTTGTTTCCTAATTGTTTTTTGGTAGGTTTCAACACTACTTTCCTTCCATCTATAGCATTTCTTAATATTATTCAGTTCCTTTGGCTTTGATGCCTCATGATTGAGTATTGCTCTGTTCAAGTAGACTGTGATTTTGCTGTGGTCTGATAGGGGTGTCAGTGGGCTGACTGTGAACGCTCTGAGAGACTCTGGGTTGAGGTCAGTGATAAAGTAGTCTACAGTACTACAGCCAAGAGATGAGCTATAGGTGTACCTACCATAGGAGTCCCCTCGAAGCCTACCATTGACTATGTACATACCCAGTGTGCGACAGAGCTGCAGGAGTCGTGACCCGTTTTTGTTGGTTATGTTGTCGTAGTTGTGCCTAGGGGGGCATATGGGGGAGGGAATGCTGTCACCTCCAGGTAGGTGTTTGTCCCCCTGTGTGCTGAGGGTGTCAGGTTCTTGTCCAGTTCTGGCATTTAGGTCGCCACAGACTAGTACTTGTCCCTGGGTCTGGAAATGATTGATTTCCCCCTCCAGGATGGAGCAGCTGTCTTCATTAAAGTATGTGGATTCTAGAGGGGGAATATAGGTAGCACACAGGAGGACATTTTTCTCAGTTGAGATAATTTCCTTTTGGATTTCTAACCAAATGTAAAATGTTCCTGTTTTGATTAATTTAATAGAGTGAGTTAGGTCTGCTCTATACCAAATTAGCATACCCCCTGAGTCCCTTCCCTGTTTCACACCTGGTAGTTTGGTGGATGGGACTACCAGCTCTCTGTAACCTAGAGGGCAACCAGTGGGTCCGTCTCCTCTATACCATGTTTCTTGTAGGATGACAATGTCTGTATTTCCGATTTCTTTGGTGAAGTCCAGATTCCTGCTCTTTAGGCCAAAGGCAGATGACCTCAGGCCTTGGATATTCCAGGATGAAATAGTGAAGGCTTTGTGTTCCATAAAGTGTCTAATGTTGTTGGTTGTGTGGTTTGGCCTCAGGCCAGTAATTGTGAGCAGAGCCTGCTGAGCATCTGGTACATGCCATTGGCTTGGGCTAGTGTAAGAGTGGGTGTTGGGCCTGTTTGCCTGCTCACGGCCTGGGCGTATGTGTAACTTTCATGTTGAGGCCCTCTTTTTGTGAGTGGGGGGCTTGGGGTGGGTAGGAGGGGCATAGGTCTGATCTGAGGGGGCCTAAATGGGGTGTGGGCATGGTTGACTTGGGGGGGAGTTAATTGGTGGGGGTGTAGATGTGGTTGATGGTGCTGTGGTCTGGATGTAGGTCCTCTCTGCGGGGGTCCTCTATGTGTAGGTCCTGGGGGGGTCCCGCAGGTCTGGGAGAGTGTCTCGCTGGTCTGGGTGGGGTGTCTGTTGATCTGTTGCTCCTGTGTGAGGTGTTGGGTCTGCGGTTGAGGGCGATATCCTTTAGGGTCCGGGCGAAGGTGGGCACTGCTGCCTTGTATAGGTGGACCTAGTCATAAAGGCTGTTCACGTCCAGGGTGGAGTGGTGGGCCAGGTAGACATTTGGTTTTGATGCACAGTCACGGGAAATACTTGCGTTTACCCGCTGTATGGTAGCAGGGTTGAAGTCTTTTCGTGGTAGCAGGGTTGAGATAACCACTTGTGCGTTGGGGAAAGTAGAAGAAGCTTTTTCTATCACTCCCTTGAGTGCTGTGGCCACCCTTTCCTGCTGTGTTCTCAGGTTGTTTGTGCCTGTGTGTATTATTATGTGGCTGGGTGATCCTAGTCGGTCCTCAGACAGAAGGTCTAGGGCGCGCTGGGTGTTTGGACACCAGAGTTTAGACACTGTGTGTTTTGGAAAAAGTTTATTTTCTTGTATGTATTTCCCGTTTGAGTCCATAAGGAGTACAATCTGTGGCTTGTGTATGTCCTCAGTGGGTGTGGGGGGGTCGTCATGAGGGCTATCAGGGTGTCTGACTGGGGGGTTGCTCAGAGGGGTTGGGATCCCCTGGGCTTGGGGTTCTTCATTTGTTTGTCTGTGTGTGATGTCGAGGCTATGGTCAGGGTCTAGGGTGTACTGTTCTGCTGCGGTGTCGAGACTTTGGCCAGGATCTGAGGTAGGCTGTTCTGCTGGCTTCTCTGCGGGGGTGGCCAGCTCTCTAATGGGTTGTTCAATGTCACCCGTCATCGTTCTCACCTTCTCCTCCAGCACTCTGATCCTCTCCTCTAGTGCTCTGTTCTTCTCCTGCTCCTGCTCTTTCTCCTGTTGATGTTGTCTCACCACAGTCCAGAGTGCAGACATGTCTCTCTCTACCTGCAGCTCTCCAGGTCTAGTTAAGGGGGTGTTGTTGTGCGTGACTGTTGTCTGGGTATGTGCTGACTGGAGTGTGTTCACCTGCTGTTCCAGCTCCACCTGCCTTACCTCCAGCTGGGTGAATGTATCCTTCATTTCAATGAGGGAGTAGTACTCTGTGCTGGGAAGTTGACTTTCTGCTTGGGGTTGCTCTGTGGGGTTATTTAATGAAGAGGTCTGGTCTGACCCGCTCGGGGTAGGGGTATCTTTCTCAAGGGAGAGCTTCTCCTGCTGAGCTATTTCTTTGATTAGGTGAAAGTCCAGCTGGAACTGTTTGGTGTTGCCTTGAACCAAAATGGTTCCAGATTTATAGAGATTAATATTAGACGAGTTTCCACCCGTCGCTAACACCCCCCCTCTTAACAGAGGGGTAGTGTGCTAGTATAGCACTGTGCCATGCCAGGGGATGGTCTGTGTGGAAGATAAGGTTGCTTATGTTCCCATTTTTATACAAATCAGCAAAAAGTGTCTCCTGCTTCCCCAAAAGAAGTTTCAATTTGTACTCTTTTCGTGTCTTGTCGTTTTTTACATTCAGAGGGTACTGTATTTTAATGACCTCTGAACAGTGGGGGGGTGCTTCTAAGGCCTCTCCATTTGGTTGGGGTAGACTGTACGACTCTCCTGCCATTGTTGGGCTCAGGGGCTTTGACACCTCTCACTTCACACGTCAGTGCTAATTGAAATTGTATCTCTTTGTAAAAGCAATTTTAAGCTTGGTAGCCTTAGCATTCAGTCCTTATAAAATAAAATATATCATTGTAATGTATTTTTCTTCTTGGTTTTTGAAAGTGAAAAATAGCTTCATACTAAACATTACTCACTCTGTTCCAGGTTGGATGGTGTTTTCAGGTTTCTGTTTGTTTGCCAGAGCATTTGCTGTATAGTTTGAGAATAGTAATCCTTGGTAGTAGAAAGCT
>CM062495.1:50692878-50835378 GCA_031479575.1 Coregonus ussuriensis | reverse complement strand
CCTCATCAAAGCTCCTCTTCACCACCACGTATCGTCTCCCTGGCAACGGTGAAATCATCAGGCTGATGGCACAATCTCTCTCTCTCTCTCTCTCTCTCTCTCTCTTTCTCCTTCTCCCTCTCTCTCCTTCTCTCCTTATCTCCTCTCTCTCTCTCGCTCTCTCTCTCTCTCTCTCTCAGAAAGAGGATGAATCACTAGTGCTTACACACTACTCCTCCACACATACGTACATGCTCACTCTTTCTTTCTCCTCCCCATTTCTCTCCTCCTTCCTCTCTCTCTCCCTCCCTCTCTCATCTCCTCCTGATGTGGAACGCCGTTTGGGTCATTGCCTGTCAAAAAAAGCTTTTAATGTTGTGTGTGCTAAATTTGCACGTGCCAAGCGTCACGATCAGTAGCAAATCACTGTCAAAGCAAGTCCGGCAACAAGCACGCGGACACGATGTGTTTACAATTCCGCCTTGGCGCTTTTAAGAAAATAAGAGTTAAGAAAATATTTACTAAATAAACAAAATAACAATAAGGAGGCTATATACAGAAACATATACACTGCTCAAAAAAATTAAGGGAACACTAAAATAACACATCCTAGATCTGAATGAATGAAATAATCTTATTAAATACTTTTTTTCTTTACATAGTTGAATGTGCTGACAACAAAATCACACAAAATGTATCAATGGAAATCAAATTTATCAACCCATGGAGGTCTGGATTTGGAGTCACCCTCAAAATTAAAGTGGAAAACCACACTACAGGCTGATCCAACTTTGATGTAATGTCCTTAAAACAAGTCAAAATGAGGCTCAGTAGTGTGTGTGGCCTCCACGTGCCTGTATGACCTCCCTACAACGCCTGGGCATGCTCCTGATGAGGTGGCGGATGGTCTCCTGAGGGATCTCCTCCCAGACCTGGACTAAAGCATCCGCCAACTCCTGGACAGTCTGTGGTGCAACGTGGCGTTGGTGGATGGAGCGAGACATGATGTCCCAGATGTGCTCAATTGGATTCAGGTCTGGGGAACGGGCGGGCCAGTCCATAGCATCAATGCCTTCCTCTTGCAGGAACTGCTGACACACTCCAGCCACATGAGGTCTAGCATTGTCTTGCATTAGGAGGAACCCAGGGCCAACCGCACCAGCATATGGTCTCACAGGGGGTCTGAGGATCTCATCAGGCTACCTCTGGCGAGCACATGGAGGGCTGTGCGGCCCCCCAAAGAAATGCCACCCCACACCATGACTGACCCACTGCCAAACCGGTCATGCTGGAGGATGTTGCAGGCAGCAGAACGTTCTCCACGGCGTCTCCAGACTCTGTCACGTCTGTCACATGTGCTCAGTGTGAACCTGCTTTCATCTGTGAAGAGCACAGGGCGCCAGTGGCGAATTTGCCAATCTTGGTGTTCTCTGGCAAATGCCAAACATCCTGCACGGTGTTGGGCTGTAAGCACAACCCCCACCTGTGGACGTCGGGCCCTCATACCACCCTCATGGAGTCTGTTTCTGACCGTTTGAGCAGACACATGCACATTTGTGGCCTGCTCAAGGTCATTTTGCAGGGCTCTGGCAGTTATCCTCCTGCTCCTCCTTGCACAAAGGCGGAGGTAGCGGTCCTGCTGCTGGGTTGTTGCCCTCCTACGGCCTCCTCCATGTCTCCTGATGTACTGGCCTGTCTCCTGGTAGCGCCTCCATGCTCTGGACACTACGCTGACAGACACAGCAAACCTTCTTGCCACAGCTCGCATTGATGTGCCATCCTGGATGAGCTGCACTACCTGAGCCACTTGTGTGGGTTGTAGACTCCGTCTCATGCTACCACTAGAGTGAAAGCACCGCCAGCATTCAAAAGTGACCAAAACATCAGCCAGGAAGCATAGGAACTGAGAAGTGGTCTGTGGTCACCACCTGAAAAACCAGTCCTTTATTGGGGTTGCTAATTGCCTATAATTTCCACCTGTTGTCTATTCCATTTGCACAACAGCATGTGAAATGTATTGTCAATCAGTGTTGCTTCCTAAGTGGACAGTTTGATTTCACAGAAGTGTGATTGACTTGGAGTTACATTGTGTTGTTTAAGTGTTCCCTTTATTTTTTTGAGCAGTGTATATACATATATATATATATATACTATATACAGGGTACCGGTACAGAGCCAATGTGCGGGGGTACAGGGCATTGAGGTGACATGTACATGTAGGCCTACTGACTAAAATCTGGGCTTGTGATTGTATTTAAATGTCATGGTTTGGTTTGCTAGATCTCATTTCAGTCTACAATAATCTAGACAAGATGTAGATGTAGAATAAATGATTTAGCAGCTTGCTTAGTTCAGCCAATATTAGAACGCATTAGATTGAAGCTACACAAGTGGCACAAATTGATTTGCAGTGACTCCCTTGATATCTTCATTTCAACATATTTATTGTATCAAATGGCAGGCCACAGTAGCCTACATAGGCATGTAAATTAACAGCCTACTTGATGGTACAACAGACGCAAATGTCGGCGATCATTCTAACTTCAGTTTCATTGTGGTAATTTTTCAAAGAATTGTTTACAGACAGATTATTTCACTTATAATTCACTGTATCACAATTCCAGTGGGTCAGAAGTTTACATACACTAAGTTGACTGTGCCTTTAAACAGCTTGGAAAATTCCAGAAAATGTAATGGCTTTAGAAGCTTCTGATAGGCTAATTGACATTATTTGAGTCAATTGGAGGTGTACCTGTGGATATATTTCAAGGCCTACCTTCAAACGCAGTGCCTCTTTGCTTGGCATCATGGGAAAATCAAAAGAAATCAGCCAAGACCTCAGAAAAAAATAGTAGACCTCCACAAGTCTGGTTCATCCTTGGGAGCAATTTCCAAATGCCTGAAGGTACCACGTTCATCTGTACAAACAATAGTATGCAAGTATAAACACCATGGGACCACGCAGCCGTCATACCGCTCACGAAGGAGACGCGTTCTGTCTGCTAGAGATGAACGTATTTGGTGCGAAAAGTGCAAATCTATCCCAGAACAACAGCAAAGGACCTTGTGAAGATGCTGGAGGAAACAGGTACAAAAGTATCTATATCCACAGTAAAACGAGTCCTATATCGACATAACATGAAAGGCCGCTCAGCAAGGAAGAAGCCACTGCTCCAAAACCACCATAAAATAGCCAGACTACGGTTTGCAACTGCAAATGGGGACAAATATTGTACTTTTTGGAGAAATGTCCTCTGGTCTGATGAAACAAAAATAGAACTGTTTGGCCATAATGACCATCATTATGTTTGGAGGAAAAAGGGGGACCTTGCAAGCCGAAGAACACCATCCCAACCTTGAAGCACGTGGGTAGCAGCATCATGTTGTGGGGGTGCTTTGCTGCAGGATGGACTGGTGCACTTCACAAAATAGATGGCATCATGAGGAAGAAAAATTATGTGTATATATTGAAGCAACATCTCAAGACATCAGTCAGGAAGTTAAAGCATGGTCGCAAATGGGTCTTCCAAATGGACAATGACCCCAAGCATACTTCCAAAGTTTTGGCAAAATGGCTTAAGGACAACAAAGTCAAGGTATTGGAGTGGCCATCACAAAGCCCTGACCTCAATCCTATAGAACATTTGTGGGCAGAACTGAAAAAGTGTGTGCGAGCAAGGAGGCCTACAAACCTGACTCAGTTACACCAGCTTTGTCAGGAGGAATGGGCCAAAATTCACCCAACTTATTGTGGGAAGCTTGTGGAAGGCTACCCGAAACGTTTGACCCAAGTTAAACAATTTAAAGGCAATGCTACCAAGTACTAATTGAGTGTATGTAAACTTCTGACCCACTGGGAATGTGATGAAAGAAATAAAAGCTGAAATAAATAATTTTCTCTACTATTATTCTGACATTTCACATTCTGAAAATAAAGTGGTGATCCTAAATGACCTAAAACAGGGAATTTTTACTAGGATTAAATCTCAGGAATTGTGAAAAACTGAGTTTAAATGTACTTGGCTAAGGTGTACAGTGGGGAGAACAAGTATTTGATACACTGCCGATTTTGCAGGTTTTCCTACTTACAAAGCATGTAGAGGTCTGTAATTTGTATCATAGGTACACTTCAACTGTGAGAGACGGAATCTAAAACAAAAATCCAGAAAATCACATGGTATGATTTTTAAGTAATTCATTTGCATTTTATTGCATGACATAAGTATTTGATCACCTACCAACCAGTAAGAATTCCGGCTCTCTCAGACCTGTTAGTTTTTCTTTAAGAAGCCCTCCTGTTCTCCACTCATTACGTGTATTAACTGCACCTCTTTGAACTCGTTATCTGTATAAAAGACACCTGTCCACACACTCAATCAAACAGACTCCAACCTCTCCACAATGGCCAAGACCAGAGAGCTGTGTAAGGACATCAGGGATAAAATTGTAGACCTGCACAAGGCTGGGATGGGCTACAGGACAATAGGCAAGCAGCTTGGTGAGAAGACAACAACTGTTGGCGCAATTATTAGAAAATGGAAGAAGTTCAAGATGACGGTCAATCACCCTCGGTCTGGGGCTCCATGCAAGATGTCACCTCGTGGGGCATCAATGATCATGAGGAAGGTGAGGGATCAGCCCAGAACTACACGGCAGGACCTGGTCAATGACCTGAAGAGAGCTGGGACCACAGTCTCAAAGAAAACCATTAGTAACACACTACGCCGTCATGGATTAAAATCCTGCAGTGCACGCAAGGTCCCCCTGCTCAAACCAGCGCATGTCCAGGCCCGTCTGAAGTTTGCCAATGACCATCTGGATGATCCAGAGGAGGAATGGGAGAAGGTCATGTGGTCTGATGAAACAAAAATAGAGCTTTTTGGTCTAAACTCCACTCGCCGTGTTTGGAGGAAGAAGAAGGATGAGTACAACCCCAAGAACACCATCCCAACCGTGAAGCATGGAGGTGGAAACATCATTCTTTGGGGATGCTTTTCTGCAAAGGGGACAGGACGACTGCACCATATTGAGGGGAGGATGAAGGAGAAGGCGCCGGAGAAGATGGCTGCCGTTTTACAGCCCTCTAACCAATTGTACTATTATGTGTGTTTTTCCGCGTTATTTGTAATTTATTTTGTACATAATGTTTCTGCCATCGTCTCTATAACCAAAAAGAGCTTCTGGATATAAGAACAGCGATTACTCACCTCGCATTGGACGAAGATTTTTTCTTCAACGAGGCGGCCGCGAAGGATATCATACAGACACCCGACAAGGCCCAAATCCCCGTCATTCGTGTGAGGAAGAGACGGAGATATCGCGGACGCAGATCCGGGTGCCTTGTAAGGATCCGACGGCGAGCGAGTAAACTGCCTCTTCCATCAATCCTACTAGCCAACGTTCAATCTTTTGAGAATAAAATGGACGATTTAAGATTACGGTTATCCTACCAACGGGACATTAAAAACTGTAACATCTTATGTTTCACGGAGTCGTGGCTGAACGACAACAATGATAACATTCAGCTAGCAGGCTATACGCTACATCGGCAGGACAGAACGGCTGACTCTGGTAAGACAAGGGGTGGCGGTCTGTGTATATTTGTAAACAACAGCTGGTGCACAAAATCAAATACTAAGGAAGTTTCGAGGTTTTGCTCGCCTGAGGTAGAGTATCTTATGATAAGCTGTAGACCACACTATTTACCAAGAGAGTTTTCATCTATATTTTTCATAGCTGTCTATTTACCACCACAAACCAATGCTGGCATTAAGATTGCACTGAATGAGTTGTACAAGGCCATTAATCAACAGGAAAACGCTCATCCAGATGCAGCGCTCCTAGTGGCCGGGGACTTTAATGCAGGGAAACTTAAATCCGTTCTACCTAATTTCTACCAGCATGTTAAATGTGCAACCAGAGGGAAAAAAACTCTAGACCACCTTTACTCCACACACAGAGACGCATACAAAGCTCTCCCTCGCCCTCCATTTGGCAAATCTGACCATAACTCTATCCTCCTGATTCCTGCTTATAAGCAAAAACTGAAGCAGGAAGCACCAGTGATTCGGTTAATAAAAAAGTGGTCAGATGACGCAGATGCTAAGCTACAGGACTGTTTTGCTAGCACAGACTGGAACATGTTCCGGGATTCTTCAGACAGCATTGAGGAGTACACCACATCAGTCACTGGCTTCATCAATAAGTGCATCGATGATGTCGTCCCCACAGTGACCGTACGTACATACCCCAACCAGAAGCCATGGATTACAGGAAACATCCGCACTGAGCATCCGCTGCCGCTTTCAAGGAACGGGACTCTAACCCGGATGCTTATAAGAAATCCCGCTATGACCTCCGACGAACCATCAAACAGGCAAAGAGTCAATACAGGTCTAAGATTGAATCATACTACACTGGCTCTGACGCTCGTCGGATGTGGCAGGGCTTGAAAACTATTACAGACTACAAAGGGAAGCACAGCCGCGAGCTGCCCAGTGACACAAGCCTACCAGACGAGCTAAACCACTTCTATGCTCTCTTCGAGGCAAGCAACACTGAAGCATGCATGAGAGCACCAGCTGTTCCGGACGACTATGTGATCACGCTCTCTGTAGCCGATGTGAGTAAGACTTTTAAGCAGGTCAACATTCACAAGGCCGCAGGGCCAGACGGATTACCAGGACGTGTACTCCGAGCATGTGCTGACCAACTGGCAAGTGTCTTCACTGACATTTTCAACATGTCCCTGACTGAGTCTGTAATACCAACATGTTTCAAGCAGACCACCATAGTCCCCGTGCCCAAGAACTCTAAGATAACCTGCCTAAATGACTACCGACCCGTAGCACTGACATCTGTAGCCATGAAGTGCTTTGAAAGACTGGTCATGGCTCACATCAACAGCATAATCCCAGAAACCCTAGACCCACTCCAATTTGCTTACCGCCCCAACAGATCCACAGATGATGCAATCTCTATCGCACTCCACACTGCCCTTTCCCACCTGGACAAGAGGAACACCTACGTGATAATGCTATTCATTGACTACAGCTCAGCATTCAACACCATAGTGCCCTCTAAGCTCATCACTAAGCTAAGGATCCTGGGACTAAACACCTCCCTCTGCAACTGGATCCTGGACTTCCTGACGGGCCGCCCCCAGGTGGTAAGGGTAGGTAACAACACATCTGCCACACTGATCCTCAACACGGGGGCCCCTCAGGGGTGCGTGCTCAGTCCCCTCCTGTACTCTCTGTTCACCCATGACTGCATGGCCAGGCACGACTCCAACACCATCATTAAGTTTGCCGACGACACAACAGTGGTAGGCCTGATCACCGACAACGATGAGACAGCCTATAGGGAGGAGGTCAGAGATCTGGCCGTGTGGTGCCAGGACAACAACCTCTCCCTCAACGTGACCAAGACAAAGGAGATGATAGTGGACTACAGGAAAAAAAAGAGGACTGAGCACGCCCCCATTCTCATCGACGGGGCTGTAGTGGAACAGGTTGAGAGCTTCAAGTTCCTTGGTGTCCACATCACCAACGAACTATCATGGTCCATACACACCAAGACAGTCGTGAAGAGGGCACGACAAAGCCTATTCCCCCTCAGGAGACTAAAAAGATTTGGCATGGGTCCTCAGATCCTCAAAAAATTCTACAGCTGCACCATCGAGAGCATCCTGACTGGTTGCATCACCGCCTGGTATGGCAACTGCTTGGCCTCTGACCGCAAGGCACTACAGAGGGTAGTGCGTACGGCCCAGTACATCACTGGGGCAAAGCTTCCTGCCATCCAGGACCTCTATACCAGGCGGTGTCAGAGGAAGGCCCTCAAAATTGTCAAAGACTCCAGCCACCCTAGTCATAGACTGTTCTCTCTGCTACCGCACGGCAAGCGGTACCGGAGTGCCATGTCTAGGTCCAAAAGACTTCTCAACAGCTTCTACCCCCAAGCCATAAGACTCCTGAACAGCTAATCATGGCTACCCAGACTATTTGCACTGCCCCCCCACCCCATCCTTTTTACGCTGCTGCTACTCTGTTAAGTATTTATGCATAGTCACTTTAACTCTACCCACATGTACATATTACCTCAAATACCTCAACTAGCCGGTGCCCCCGCACATTGACTCTGCAACGGTACCCCCCTGTATATATAGCCTCCCTACTGTCACTTTATTTTACTTCTGCTCTTTTTTTCTCAACACTTTTTTTGTTGTTGTTTTTATTCTTACTTTTTTTGTTTAAAATAAATGCACTGTTGGTTAAGGGCTGTAAGTAAGCATTTCACTGTAATGTCTGCACCTGTTGTATTCGGCGCATGTGACCAATAAAATGTGATTTGATTTGATTTGATTTGAGGATGGATGGGGCCATGTATCGCGAGATCATGGCCAACAACCTCCTTCCCTCAGTAAGAGCATTGAAGATGGGTCGTGGCTGGGTCTTCCAGCATGACAACGACCGAAACACACAGCCAGGGCAACTAAGGAGTGGCTCCGTAAGAAGCATCTCAAGGTCCTGGAGTGGCCTAGCCAGTCTCCAGACCTGAACCCAATAGAACATCTTTGGAGGGAGCTGAAGGTCTGTATTGCCCAGCGACAGCCCCGAAACCTGAAGGATCTGGAGAAGGTCTGTATGGAGGAGTGGGCCAAAATCCCTGCTGCAGTGTGTGCAAACCTGGTCAAGACCTACAGGAAACGTATGATCTCTGTAATTGCAAACAAAGGTTTCTGTACCAAATATTAAGTTCTGCTTTTCTGATGTATCAAATACTTATGTCATGCAATAAAATGCAAATTCATTACTTAAATATCATACAATGTGATTTTCTGGATTTTTGTTTTAGATTCCATCACTCACAGTTGAAGTGTACCTATGATACAAATTACAGACCTCTACATGCTTTGTAAGTAGGAAAACCTGCAAAATCGGCAGTGTATCAAATACTTGTTCTCCCCACTGTATGTAAACATCCGACTTCAACTGTATCTACTGTCTCTGGAGCGCCTAAAGTCGTTTTCCTGTGCTCTGTCGCCGTTATTTATTGATGCGCATCAGTTGTAGGGCGTTAATGTTTTATGGAAAAGGGGAACTAGGAACTAGGTCTCCAAAATGACTAAATAGCCTACCCACAACTGGTAAAAAGTGACATGCGTAATGCTCTGTCTCCTCTCACATGAATCAGCTGCCTGCTGCCCTCTCCCTCTCCACCACTCACTCAGTCAATTCAAAGGACTTTATTGGCATGGGAAACGTGTTTACATTTCCAAAGCAAATGAAATAGATAATAAACAAAAGTGAAATAAACTATTTAAAAAATGAACAGTAAGTATTACACTCACAAAAGTTCCAAAGGAATAAAGACATTGTCACGCCCTGGCTCTGGGGACTATGTTATGTTGAGCCAGGGTGTGTAAGTCTATGTTGGTAATTCTATGTTGGCCTGAGTGACTCCCAATCAGAGGCAACGAGTGTCAGCTGGTTGTCTCTGATTGGGAGCCATATTTAACTATCGGTCTTTTCACTTTGTGTTGTGGTTTCTTGTTCCGTGTTTGTTGGTTTATGTAACCAGGGACGTCACGTTTCGTTTTTGTTATTTTGATCGTGTGATCATCTTGATAAAATAAAATGCTCGCATTCAACGCTGCGCCTTGGTCCTCCTCATTGGTAGACGATCGTGACAGAAGAAACCACCATAACTGGACCAAGCAGCGTGAAGAAGAGAGAGGATGGACTTGGGAGCAGTGGAGTAGGAGTCTCGACTGGGCCAAGCCAAACGAAGAGGAGAGAGGTTGGACTTTGGAGCAGTGGGGGGAGAGTCTGGCGAGAGGGATGGAGGCCTTGGCCACGGGTAGGCGTGAAGCCCATACATTTTTTAGGGGGGGGCTAACGCCGTGGACGACGGGGCAGCAGGAGGCTGCCAGGTTACGGGAGTCACTGGTCACCAGGGGGAAGGAGGATGTAGAGGCACGGCGAGAGGTACTGGCGTGTGTTGCCAGTCCGGTCCGGCCTGTTCCTGATCCCCACGTAGGGCCAGTGGTGTGTGTTCCCAGTACGGTCCGGCCCGTTCCTGCTCCCCGCACCAAGTCAGTGGTGCGCGTCGTCAGCCCGGTCCGGCCCATTCCTGCTCCCCGCACCAAGTCAGTGGTGCGCGTCGTCAGCCCGGTCCGGCCCATTCCTGCTCCCCGCACCAAGTCGGTGGTGCGCGTCACCAGCCCTGTCCGGCCCGTTCCTGCTCTCCGCACCAAGTCGGTGGTGCGCGTCGCCAGCCCAGTCCGGCCCATTCAAGCTCCTCGCACCAAGTCAGTGGTGCGCGTCGTCAGCCCGGTCCGGCTCATTCCTGCTCCCCGCACCAAGTCTGTGGTGCGTTTCGTCAGCCCTGTCTGGCCCGTTCCTGCTCTCCGCACCAAGTCGGTGGTGCGCGTCGCCAGCCCAGTCCAGCCCATCCAAGCTCCCCGCACCAAGTCTGTGGTGTGCTTCGTCAGCCCAGTCCGGCCTGTCCCTGCTCCACGCACCAAGCCTACGGTGTGCGTCGTCAGCCTGGTAAGGCCCGTTCCTCCTCCACGCACCAAGCCAGGAGTGCGCGTCGTCAGTCCAGCACAACCCGTGCCTGGGTCATGTCCGGAGCCGGATCCGCCGCCGAGGCGGAGTGCCCACCCGGTCCCTCCCCTGTTGTGGTTGTTTGGCGCGGTCGGAGTCCGCGCCTTTGGGGGGGGGTACTGTCACGCCCTGGCTCTGGGGACTATGTTATGTTGAGCCAGGGTGTGTAAGTCTATGTTGGTAATTCTATGTTGGCCTGAGTGACTCCCAATCAGAGGCAACGAGTGTCAGCTGGTTGTCTCTGATTGGGAGCCATATTTAACTATCGGTCTTTTCACTTTGTGTTGTGGTTTCTTGTTCCGTGTTTGTTGGTTTATGTAACCAGGGACGTCACGTTTCGTTTTTGTTATTTTGATCGTGTGATCATCTTGATAAAATAAAATGCTCGCATTCAACGCTGCGCCTTGGTCCTCCTCATTGGTAGACGATCGTGACAGACATTTTAAATGTTATATTATGTCTATATACAGTGTTATAATGATGTGCAAATAGTTAAAGTACAAAAGGGAAAATAAATCAACATAAATATGGGTTGTATTTACAATGGTGTGTGTTCTTCACTGGTTGACCTTTTCTTGTGGCAAAAGGTCACAAATCTTGCTGCTGTGATGGTACACTGTGGTATTTCACCCAGTAGATTTGGGAGTTTATCAAAATTGGATTTGCTTTCGAATTCTTTGTGGGTCTGTGTAATCTGAGGGAAATATGTGTCTCTAATATGGTCATACGTTTGGCAGGAGGTTAGGAAGTGCAGCTCAGTTTCCAACTCATTTTGTGGGCAGTGTGCACATAGCCTGTCTTCTCTTGAGAGCCAGGTCAACCTACGACGGCCTTTCTCAATAGCAAGGCTATGCTCACTGAGTCTGTACATAGTCAAAGCTTTCCTTAAGTTTGTGTCAGTCACAGTGGTCAGGTATTCTGCCGCTGTGTACTCTCTATTTAGGGCCAAATAGCATTCTAGTTTGCTCTGTTTTTTTGTTTGTTCTTTCCAATGTGTCAAGTAATTCTCTTTTTGTTTTCTCATGATTTGGTTGGGTCTAATTGTGTTGTTGTTGTTGTTGTTGTTGTGTACTCAGTTACTCAGTAGCAGCCTCCTAGTCAGCAGCAGGTGAACTATATATATTTGAAGAGATATGCCAATGGGTGGAGGCCGCGGTGCAAATATGAAGTAGCCCAAAAACCTGCAACCCGTGACCAAAACATTTTCACCTGTGACATAGTTTTCAAGTAGCCCAATTTGCGGGAAAACCGCTGATATGGAAATCCTGGGACCGGGTTATGTGTTGTGAAGCTGGGATTAGCCACAATAGTGGAATGTGCGGTTTTCCTTCTGAATAAAAGTCCCTCTTTGAAAGTGATGCAAATGGATCCAAATAGTATAATCATGCCATATTTAGACTAGATAATGCTAAACACGATTGGAGGGTTGGAATGTGGTGCAGTGAAAAGGGGTATCAGTGAACTCAATGACACCCACAGAACACAACTGTGAAGAGTTTACACAAATATTAACGTCGTAGCTCTAATTGCAGGACTGTGGGAAATCACCTCCCCAGTCAGTCTTTTGTGCATTATGACATTCATATTGCACTCTACAGCCTTATCTAAGGATTATGGATCAATGAAATGGGGTATGAGTCTCCATCCCTCCATCCCTCCATCCCTCCATCACTCCATCCCTCCATTCCCTCCATTCCCTCCATTCCCTCCATCCCTTCACCCCTCCTTCCCTCCATCCCTCCATTCCCTCCATCCCTCCATCCCTCCATTCCCTCCATCCCTCCATCCCTCCATTCCCTCCATCTCTCCATCCCTCCATTACCTCCATCCCTCCATCCCTCAATTCCCTCCATCCCTCCATCCCTCCATCCCTTCACCCCTCCTTCCCTCCATCCCTCCATTCCCTCCATCCCGCCATCCCTCCATTCCCTCCATCCCTCCATCCCTCCATTCCCTCCATCCCTCCATTCCCTCCATCCCTCCATCACTCCATCCCTCCATCCCTCCATTCCCTCCATCCCTCCATTCCCCCATTACCTCCATCCCGTCACCCCTCTGTCCTCCAGTCCTATTAATAGATGTGACTCATGTCTTTGTTTATTTTTCATTGTAGGATGAGAGGAGAGAGAGAAAGAGAGGGCTGAGTTCACTATGGAGGAGAGAGGAGAAAGAGAGGTCTGAGTTCACTATGGAGGAGAGAGGAGAAAGAGAGGTCTGAGTTCACTATGGAGGAGAGAGGCGAGAGAGCGAGGGCTGAGTTCACTATGGAGGAGAGAGGAGAGAGAGAGGGCTGAGTTCACTATGGAGGAGAGAGGAGAGAGAGGGCTGGGTTCACTATGGAGGAGAGAGGAGAGAGAGAGGGCTGAGTTCACTATGGAGGAGAGAGGAGAGAGAGAGGGCTGAGTTCACTATGGAGGAGAGAGGAGAGAGAGAGGGCTGTGTTCACTGTGGAGGAGAGAGGAGAGAGAGAGAGGGCTGAGTTCACTATGGAGGAGAGATTAGAGAGAGAGAGAGGGCTGAGTTCTCTATGGAGGAGAGAGAGAGCTGAGTTCACTATGGATGAGAGAGGAGAGAGGGCTGTGTTCACTATCGAAGAGAGAGAGAGGGCTGAGTTCACTATGGAGGAGAGAGAGAAAGTGAGGCTGGGTTCAACATGGAGGAGAGAGGAGAGAGAGGGCTGAGTTCACTATGGAGGAGAGAGGAGAGAGAGAGGGCTGAGTTCACTATGGAGGAGAGAGAGAGAGGGCTGAGTTCACTATGGAGGAGAGAGGAGAGAGGAGAGAGAGGGCTGGGTTCACTATGGAGGAGAGAGGAGAGAGAGAGGGCTGGGTTTACTTTGGAGGAGAGAGGAGAGAGAGCGAGAGGGCTGAGTTCACTATGGAGGAGAGAGGAGAGCGAGAGAGGGCTGAGTTCACTATGGAGGAGAGGGGAGAGAAAGAGAGGGCTGAGTTCACTATGGAGGAGAGAGGAGAGAGAGAGAGGGCTGAGTTCACTATGGAGGAGAGAGGAGAGAGAGAGAGAGGGCTGAGTTCACTATGGAGGAGAGAGGAGAGAGAGAGGGCTGAGGTCACTATGGAGGAGAGAGGAGAGAGAGAGGGCTGGGTTCACTATGGAGGAGAGAGGAGAGAGAGAGAGAGGGCTGAGTTCACCATGGAGGAGAGAGGAGTGAGAGAGAGGGCTGAGTTCACTGTGGAGGAGAGAGGAGAGAGAGAGAGGGCTGGGTTCACTATGGAGGAGAGAGGAGAGAGAGAGAGGGCTGGGTTCACTATGGAGGAGAGAGGAGAGAGAGAGAGGGCTGGGTTCACTATGGAGGAGAGAGAGAGAGATAGGGCTGAGTTCACTATGGAGGAGAGAGGAGAGAGAGAGGGCTGGGTTCACTATGGAGGAGTGAGAGAGGGCTGAGTTCACTATGGAGGAGAGAGGAGAGAGATAGAGGGCTGAGTTCACCATGGAGGAGAGAGAGAGGGCTGAGTTCACTAAGGAGAAGAGAGGAGAGAGAGGACTGAGTTCACTATGGGGAGAGAGGAGAGAGGTGGCTGAGTTCACTAAGGAGGAGAGAGGAGAGAGGGTGGGCTGAGTTCACCATGGAGGGGAGAGAGAGGGCTGAGTTCACTAAGGAGAAGAGAGGAGAGAGAGAGGGCTTAGTTCACTATGGGGAGAGAGGAGAGAGAGGGCTGAGTTCACTATGGGGAGAGAGGAGAGAGAGGGCTGAGTTCACTATGGAGGATAAGAAGGAAAGCGGGATATCAAGTCAGTTGTACAACTGACTGCCTTCAACTGAAATTTGTATTCTACATTTAACCCAACCCCTCTGAATCAGAGAGGGAGAGAGGCCTGGGACCACCGCAGTATCATTTTCATTCAGTTATGACTCAGTTATGACTCAGTTATGAGTCAGAGTGGGTATATCTTTCTCTCTCTCTCTCTCTCTCTCTCTCTCTCTCTCTCTCTCTCTCTGTGTGTGTGTGTGTGTGTGTGTGTGTGTGTGTGTGTGTGTGTGTGTGTGTGTGTGTGTGTGTGTGTGTGTGTGTGTGTGTGTGTGTGTGTGTGTGTGTGTGTGTGTGTGTGTCTCTATGGATTGGAAGTTGTTATGAATGTAGTCTACAGATGTTGAATTCTCTGTTTGAGCTATATTTGAGCTTGTTATTTGATGAGGAGGTTACTGATTGGGTGATGAGGAGGTTGCTGATTGGGTGATGAGCAGGTTGCTGATTTGGTGATGAGGAGGTTGCTGATTGGGTGATGAGGAGGTTGCTGATTGGGTGATGAGGAGGTTGCTGATTGGGTGATGAGGAGGTTGCTGATTGGGTGATGAGGAGGTTGCTGATTGGGTGATGAGCAGGTTGCTGATTGGGTGATGAGGAGGTTGCTGATTGGGTGATGAGGAGGTTGCTGATTGGGTGATGAGGAGGTTGCTGATTGGGTGATGAGGAGGTTGCTGATTGGGTGATGAGGAGGTTGCTGATTGGGTGATGAGGAGGTTGCTGATTGGGTGCTGAGCAGGTTGCTGATTGTGTGCTGAGTTGTAAGGAGCTTAATAAATAGTGTCAGGTTGTCTTGTATCATTTAGTTACTTCATGTCAGGCCCCGTGTATCTCAGTTGGTAGAGCATGGCGCTTGCAACGCCAGGGTTGTGTCAGGCCCCGTGTATCTCAGTTGGTAGAGCATGGCGCTTGCAACGCCAGGGTTGTGTCAGGCCCCGTGTATCTCAGTTGGTAGAGCATGGCGCTTGCAACGCCAGGGTTGTGTCAGGCCCCGTGTATCTCAGTTGGTAGAGCATGGCGCTTGCAATGCCAGGGTTGTGTCAGGCCCCGTGTATCTCAGTTGGTAGAGCATGGCGCTTGCAATGCCAGGGTTGTGTCAGGCCCCGTGTATCTCAGTTGGTAGAGCATGGCGCTTGCAATGCCAGGGTTGTGTCAGGCCCCGTGTATCTCAGTTGGTAGAGCATGGCGCTTGCAACGCCAGGGTTGTGTCAGGCCCCGTGTATCTCAGTTGGTAGAGCATGGCGCTTGCAATGCCAGGGTTGTGTCAGGCCCCGTGTATCTCAGTTGGTAGAGCATGGCGCTTGCAACGCCAGGGTTGTGTCAGGCCCCGTGTATCTCAGTTGGTAGAGCATGGCGCTTGCAATGCCAGGGTTGTGTCAGGCCCCATGTATCTCAGTTGGTAGAGCATGGCGCTTGCAACGCCAGGGTTGTGTCAGGCCCCGTGTATCTCAGTTGGTAGAGCATGGCGCTTGCAACGCCAGGGTTGTGTCAGGCCCCGTGTATCTCAGTTGGTAGAGCATGGCGCTTGCAATGCCAGGGTTGTGTCAGGCCCCGTGTATCTCAGTTGGTAGAGCATGGCGCTTGCAACGCCAGGGTTGTGTCAGGCCCCGTGTATCTCAGTTGGTAGAGCATGGCGCTTGCAACGCCAGGGTTGTGTCAGGCCCCGTGTATCTCAGTTGGTAGAGCATGGCGCTTGCAACGCCAGGGTTGTGGGTTCGTTTCCCACGGGGGGCCAGTATGAAAAATGTATTCACTCACTAACTGTAAGTCGCTCTGGATAAGAGCCTCTGCTAAATGACTTAAAATGTAAATGTAAAATGTTGTCTTGTATCATTTAGTTACTTCATGTTATGTTGAATTGCTCTGTTTTTTCGTGGGATGTAAAGGTGTGCTTTCTGAGTGTGTGTGTGTGTGTGTGTGTGTGTTGATGTGTCTTGCTGTGTGTACGTGTTCCCGATGATCTCTTTGGGCAGTGCGTGTGCGTGTGTGTGTGTGTACAGTAACTGTGTTGATGTGTTCTGGTGCGTGTTGCAGACGGTCTCTTCGGGCAGTGCGTGTGTGTGTGTGTGTGTGTGTGTACAGTAACTGTGTTGATGTGTTCTGGTGCGTGTTGCAGACGGTCTCTTTGGGCAGTGCGTGTGTGTGTGTGTGTGTGTGTGTGTGTGTGTGTACAGTAACTGTGTTGATGTGTTCTGGTGCGTGTTGCAGACGGTCTCTTCGGGCAGTGTCGTACCTCTAAGCAGGACCAGGTCCAGTACCAGGTGTCAGTTCCTGTTCTGAAGAGGATGCAGGAAGTACTCAAGCAGCTCATGCTACAGGGTGAGTCAACACCCTAACACACCCCTGCGTAGGGTCTTATCTATGTGTTGAAAATCTAGGGGCTCTATTTTAACACACCTAAGATAATGGTAAGTCTTAGCGCTGTACGTCCAGAGGTGAGTCACAAATATTTGTACTATTTTCACAGCCGTAATTATGAGCCCAATAGCTGGCGGTGGCGCATTTAGGGTTTTGATGAATGAACAAGTTGTTGGTGTGACGAGGCCTTGGCGACTCACTGGCCAATCAATACATTAATTGGCTTAATACTGCATGCCTTCTGTCTCAAGTTCTGTAGGTTATCGATGGTCTTTGCATTGTCGTCAACTCCAGTTCGGCTTGGGGCACGGAGTATTCCCGTCCTGTTCGACTGTGGATTGATACTACAGTTTATTAAATAGTAATTAAATAGGGTACAGTAACTACGGTAACGAGTAGTAGCAACAGTGGTCCCGTGTAGCTCAGTTGGTAGAGCATGGCGCTTGCAACGCCAGGGTTGTGGGTTCGTTTCCCACGGGGGGGCAGTGTGAAAAATGTATGCACTCACTAACTGTAAGTCGCTCTGGATAAGAGCGTCTGCTAAATGACGTAAATGTAAAAATAAAAAAAATCCAGTGTTTGCTCAATAGCGGATGTTTGGAGTGTTGGCAGTCAACATTGTTGTAATTGGCTTCAACTAGCCTAGCCTACGTGTCTTTAAGTGTCGCACTTCTCCTAAAATAAAATATAACTTCTTCTGTATGTGTGAGGCACGTTCTCAATAAGCAAAATATAGCCTGTCGTTGATACTGCATTGTATGACAGATGAATTGAAATAAGCTTGGAGGACTGCGTCTTTTGAGATGGGAATGGATACTTTATCAAGCTAAACGCAGCATGCAGGTAGGCATATGTGTGTATGTTTCAGGGTGTGCAGTGTAATTTTCAATTCAAGGCACTCTTGACGAATAGACCATTTAAACACTTTTTCTGGATAGGCTACTTTGCAAGGCCAGGACAAAAAAAAGACAATGCATTGCTGTTGAACCAGCCATTGTTATAGTAGCCTTTGACCAGGGTACGCATAACATTCGCACGTCTATATAAAATACTAGGCTCCTGTCAATTGTATCGTTGCCTATGTGTGACATGGCGTTATAAGAGGACTGAAAAGTTTGGTGCGTGTCTTTGGTAACAGGATGAGGAGCGCTCTTTGAAAATGGGGATAGATAACCTATTTGCAGGTACAGTGAGGGAAAAAAGTATTTGATCCCCTGCTGATTTTGTAAGTTTGCCCACTGACAAAGACATGATCAGTCTATAATTTTAATGGTAGGTTTATTTGAACAGTGAGAGACAGAATAACAAAAAAAGAATCCAGAAAAAAACGCATGTCAAAAATGTTATCAATTGATTTGCATTTTAATGAGGGAAATAAGTATTTGACCCCTCTGCAAAACATGACTTAGTACTTGGTGGCAAAACCCTTGTTGGCAATCACAGAGGTCAGACGTTTCTTGTAGTTGGCCACCAGGTTTGCACACATCTCAGGAGGGATTTTGTCCCACTCCTCTTTGCAGATCATCTCCAAGTCATTAAGGTTTCGAGGCTGACGTTTGGCAACTCGAACCTTCAGCTCCCTCCACAGATTTTCTATGGGATTAAGGTCTGGAGACTGGCTAGGCCACTCCAGGAACTTAATGTGCTTCTTCTTGAGCCACTCCTTTGTTGCCTTGGCCGTGTGTTTTGGGTCATTGTCATGCTGGAATACCCATCCACGACCCATTTTCAATGCCCTGGCTGAGGATTTGACGGTACATGGCCTCGTCCATCGTCCCTTTGATGCGGTGAAGTTGTCCTGTCCCCTTAGCAGAAAAACACCCCCAAAGCATAATGTTTCCACCTCCATGTTTGACGGTGGGGATGGTGTTCTTGGGGTCATAGGCAGCATTCCTCCTCCTCCAAACACGCCGAGTTGATGCCAAAGAGCTCGATTTTGGTCTCATCTGACCACAACACTTTCACCCAGTTCTCCTCTGAATCATTCAGATGTTCATTGGCAAACTTCAGACGGGCCTGTATATGTGCTTTCTTGAGCAGGGGGACCTTGCGGGCACTGCAGGATTTCAGTCCTTCACAGCGTAGTGTATTACCAATTGTTTTCTTGGTGACTATGGTCACAGCTGCCTTGAGAACATTGACAAGATCTTCCCGTGTTTTTCTGGGCTGATTCCTCACCATTCTCATGATCATTGCAACTCCACGAGGTGAGATCTAGCCGAGGGAGATTGACAGTTATTTTGTGTTTCTTCCATTTGCGAATAATCGCACCAACTGTTGTCACCTTCTCACCAAGCTGCTTGGCGATGGTCTTGTAGCCCATTCCAGCCTTGTGTAGGTCTACAATCTTGTCCCTGACATCCTTGGAGAGCTCTTTGGTCTTGGCCATGGTGGAGAGTTTGTAATCTGATTGATTGATTGCTTCTGTGGACAGGTGTCTTTTATACAGGTAACAAGCTGAGATTAGGAGCACTCCCTTTAAGAGTGTGCTCCTAATCTCAGCTCGTTACCTGTATAAAAGACACCTGGGAGCCAGAAATCTTTCTGATTGAGAGGGGGTCAAATACTTATTTCCCTCATTAAAATGCAAATCAATTTATAAAATTTTTGACATGCGTTTTTCTTGATTTTTTTGTTGTTATTCTGTGTCTCACTGTTCAAATAAACCTACCATTAAAATTATAAACTGATCATGTTTTTGTCAGTGGGACAAACGTAAAAAAACAGCAGGGGATCAAATACTATTTTCCCTCACTGTATGTGAATTGTGAATAATGAAAAAGCATGGGGGGTAAAAACCTCAAAGATAATTATAATCAATCAATAACATTTATTTATAAACCCCTTTTTACACCAGCAGTTGTCACAAAGCGCTTTACAGACACCCAACCTAAAACCCCAGAGAGCAAGCAATGCAGATGTAGATGTAGTCCCCTGTAGCTCAGTTGGTAGAGCATGGTGCTTGCAACGCCAGGGTTGTGGGTTCGATTCCCACGGGGTGGGGGCAGTATGAAAAATGTATGCGCTCACTAACTGAAAGTCGCTCTGGATATGAGCCTCTGTCAAATGTAAGCATTGTGGCAAGGAGAAACTCAGAAGCACTCTCAGTAGACCATTTAAAACCCCTTTATTCATGGTCTAATGGCCAGGGGATAAAGAATGCACCTGTGTGATGCTTCTAAACCAGAATTGATATAGGCTATGGCTAGAGGCTATGCTTGGTTTTTCATGAAATGGGGGGTGGAAACCAATGTTTTATTTTTTTTGTTTCTAAATACGAGATTCACTGGCACAAAAGATACACCTCTCCTTCCATATGCACTGTGCGTCATGGCTGGATAGGCTGAATCCATGCCATTATCAACTGTGTTACTGTTGGTCTTAAAACTTCCCATTAGCTCTGCATGAAATTGTCACTTTTGCGCTTGTTTTTAAGGACACACCTCAAATATTACCACCCCTCCCACCTCAGCTCAAGCGAGCTGATGTTAGACAGGTAAACCTGGCGTTGGGGCTGGAAAATGCACCAGTTTGACATGACACTTGTGGCTCCTTAGCACCAGAAAATAGAGCTCCCTGTGTTACAATGATTTTTTAAAATCTAATTTAACCAAAAATCCACTGATGTTCAAATACGACATTGATGTTTCTGAAAATATAAATTACCTAAGCAAATATTATTTATCCCAATTGTCCAATTGTAGGTCTGTCCTGGCAGGATGACATCACCCAGTACATTGTTGCCAAAGAGCTGAGCAGAGTTCCTCACACCCCACGGTCCTCAAAGGCCTCCTCCTCCTCCTCCTCCTCCTCCTCCTCCTCCTCCTCCTTCTCACAGTAAGGATTCTAATATATTTTAGAGAATCTAAAGTTGACCTTTAGGCCTTCTCCCAGCTGGTCTATCCAGTCTTATCTTGCCACTGTGTAGCTGTAAATTGTTGTTTTTTTTCCAAGGGCTCCTCCTCCTCCCAGTAACGATGCTTACAGCAACTAAAGGTGGATTTAGACCAGTGGGCCTTTTCTCTAGACTATCCAACATTGTCTTCTGTGTCTTATAGCCTCTGTGTAGTTGTAGACGGAAGCAGCGCTATGCTCAGGGCCCATATTCACACTCGGAGTGCCCCATGTCCGTATAATATTTTATTAACTATGACCTATGACCTATGACCTATAACGCAAAGCTGATCCTATATCAGCACTCCTATTCTAAGCTCTTTGTTGAATAACTCTCCCTGATCTGCTAAACTCTCCCCCTTGGCGTGTCCTCTCTACCAGACCCAAGCAGAGCTCCTCCAATCAGGGAGGATACCCCAGCAGCTCCTCCAATCAGGGAGGATACCCCAGCAGCTCCTCCAATCAGGGAGGATACCCCAGCAGCTCCTCCAATCAGGGAGGATACCCCAGCAGCTCCTCCAATCAGGGAGGATACCCCAGCAGCTCCTCCAATCAGGGAGGATACCCCAGCAGCTCCTCCAATCAGGGAGGATACCCCAGCAGCTCCTCCAATCAGGGAGGATACCCCAGCAGCTCCTCCAATCAGGGAGGATATCCCAGCAGCTCCTCCAATCAGGGAGGATATCCCAGCAGCTCCTCCAAGTCTGGGGCCAGTCAGGCTGACCGTTACCAGGACTACATGATAGTAGACCATCCCCAGTCCCCCCTACGCATGCGGACGTCTCCCATGGACCCTTATACCTACCAACAGGTACTGTAGGCTACCGCCATACATGTTAACACAGACACTCAGACACACACAGCAAACTTGATATTGTAAAGATAATGTATTCCCTTTCAGTTAACTCAGCTATGGGGAGTTTGCGCGCTAGCGCCCTCTACTGAAGAACAATGGAATAACACTGTGTCTCACTGGAAGCCCCGCCTTCCACAGGTGATTCATACCTTCAATTCTTCCGCACTTCACCTCGACCTAAACAAAACGATTCACGCATTTCTTTAAAAAAAACTAACATTGGAACACAAAATGTATCAGGGCTTTACTCCAACTTAACTGCCCCACTTAAGGATGGCATGCCTCATCATTCCGGATGTTACGTGTTAAAGTTTTGGTAACTATACTGAACGGAAATATAAACGCAACATGTAAAGTGTTGGTCCCATGTTTCATGAGCTGAAATAATAGATCCCAGAAATGTTCTATACGCACAAAGCTTATTTGCCTCAAATTCTGTGCACAAATCTGTTTACGTCCCTGTTAGTGAGCATTTCGCCTTTGCCAAGATAATCCATCCACCTGACAGGTGTGGCATATCAAGAAACTGATTAAACAGCATGATCATTACACAGGTGCACCTTGTGCTGGGGACAATAAAAGGCCACTCTAAAATGTACAGTTTTGTCACAACACAATGCCAAAGATGTCTCAAGTTTTGAGGGAGCGTGCAATTGGCATGATGACTACAGGAATGTCCACCAGAGCTGTTGCCAGAGAATTTTATTTTCATTTCTATACCAACTTCGTTTTAGAGAATTTGGCAGTACGTCCAACCGGCCTCACAACCGCAGACCACGTGTAACCATGCCAGCCCAGGACCTCCACATCTGGCTTCTTCACCTGCGGGATCGTCTGAGACCAGACACCTGGACAGCTGATTAAACTGTGGGTTTGCAAAACCAAATAATTTCTGTACAAACTGTCAGAAACCGTCTCAGGGAAGCTCATCAGCGTGCTCGTCGTCCTCACCATGGTCTTGACCTGACTGCAGTTCGTGGTCGTAACCAACTTTTTCAGTGGGCAAATGCTCACCTTCGAGAAGTGTGCTCTTCACTGATTAATCCTGTACCAGGCAGATGGCAGACAGCATGTATGGCGTCGTGTGGGTGAGCGGTTTGCTGATGTGAACATTGTGAATAGAGTGCCCCATGGTGGCGGTGGGGTTATGGTATGGGCAGGCATAAGCTATGGACAACGAACACAATTTAATTTTATCAATGGCAATTTGAATGCACAGAGATACCGTGACGAGATCCTGAGGCCCATTGTCGTGCCATTCATCCGCCACCATCACCTAATGTTTCAGCATGATAATACACAGCCCCATGTCGCAAGGATCTGTACAAAATTCCTGGAAACTGAAAATGTCCCAGTTCTTCCATGGCCTGCCTACTCACCAGACATGACACCCATTGAGCATGTTTGGGATGCTCTGGATCGACGTGTACGACAGCATGTTCCAGTTCCCGCCAATATCCAGCAACTTCACACAGCAATTAAAGAGGAGTGCAACAACATTCCACAGGCCACAATCAACAGCCTAATCAACTCTATGTGAAGGAGATGTGTCGCACTGCATGAGGAAAATGGTGGTCACACCAGATACTGACAGGTTTTCTGATCCAGGCCCCTACTTTTTTTTTAAATGTATTTGTGACCAACAGATGCATATCTGTATACCCAGTCATGTGAAATCCATAGATTAGGACCTAATTATTTTATTTCAATTGACTGATTTCCTGGGCCAGTAATCAAAAGGTTGCTGGTTCGAATCCCCAACTTGACTAAGTGAGCAATCTGGTGATGTACCTTTGTCCAAGGCACTTAACCCTAATTGCTCCTGTAAATTGTTCTGGATAAGAGCGTCTGCTAAATGACTAATATGTAAATGTTGTATATAAAACACTGATAGACAAGGACAGTTGCACACATTAACAAAACAACTACTAAATAATAATACAAACAATACAACTAAGAAGAATGTGTCCATGAGATGTTGTTAGATATTTTTTTAAAGCTCATTTTGCTGTTTGTTTGAGTAATTGGAGATGGAAGGGAGTTCCATGCGATCATGGCTCTGTATACAACTGTGCGTTGTCGTGAATTAGTTTTGGACTTGGGGACTGTGAAGAGACCCCTGGTGGCATGTCTTGTCGGGTATGTATGGGTGTCTGAGCTGAATGTTATTTGATTATGGCAAAAATCTGGATTTTTCATCACAGTAATACTTCTCATAAAAACTAGAAGAGAAGCAGTTAATCTCTCGTCAACCCTCAAACAGAAAAGACTGGAATGCATGTTGTTAGTTCTGTATAAGTAGGTAAGGCCAGCTGCAGCTCTGCTAGGTCTTTCTTTGCTGCACTTGACCATATTACTGAACAGTAATCAGGATGGGACAACTTTGTCAGTATGACTTGACCATGATAATGGACCATCCAATGTTATACCTAGGAGTTTAGCTTAATACAACTGCTCAATGGTCACACCCTTGATACATAACTCCAGTTTAAGGTTTAGGTCTTAGAGAATGTTTTGAACCAAATACAATGCTTTTAGTTGTAGATGTTTTTAAGACCAGTCTATTATTAATCCCCCATTCTGATACTGACTGGAACTCCTGGTTTAGCATCTCAGTGAGCTCACTGGGTTTGGGTGCTGACACAGCTCATATACATAATGTATATATACTATATATAATAGTGGAGTCTTTTTGTTAAGACATGTAGCTAGCTAGCTAAACAATGAACAATAATCCCAACTCATGACGGTACTAGCCTGCATGAATCTGCAGGTAGCTAACCAACCAGGTTCAATGCTAGCTAGCTAACATTAGGCTATAACTAGCAAAGCAAATGGCTCTGAGATACGAATAATATTAATACACAGATCATACACTTAACGTTAGCTAGCTAGCCAGCCAGCTGACGTTAGCTAGCTAGCTAACAGTACGTTTTAACTTGCAATGAAAACGACTTTCTGACCAAATTAGAAACTTATAATATCTGAAAATTTAGCTAGACACTAACCCGTATACATGGATGAACGCTTCACCCTCTCTGTCATGGATGCTATGGTTGCCCTTAGTTTGAAGATGTAATCTGGAGACAGGTGTTTTATACAACAGCCTTCTGTGTTCTCTTTTCGACTCCCACCACATTTGTAATCATACTCTGCTTCCAAAACATTCTACTGATTTCAAAACTCAGTCAACTTCTTCCGTGACAACATCACTGTCATCAGAAGACTCTACATTGTCTGGTTCAATGAAAATGTTTATACAGTGGCTTGCGAAAGTATTCACCCCCCTTGGCATTTGTCCTATTTTGTTGCCTTACAACCTGGAATTAAAATGGATTTTTGGGGGGGTTGTATCATTTGATTTACACAACATGCCTACCACTTTGAATATTTTTTATTGTAAAACAAACAAGAAATAAGACAAAAAAACAGAAAACTTGAGCGTGCATCACCACCCCCAAGGTCAATTCTTTGTAGAGCCACCTTTTGCAGCAATTACAGCAGCAAGTCTCTTGTCACGATCGTCGTAATGAACAGACCAAGGCGCAGCGTGATGAACGAACATGTTTAACTTTATTATCTTTAGTGATAATAGAACACAATCAACAAAACAAGAAACGACTTGTGAAGTCCACGGTAACAATGACCGAACACGGAACAAGAACCCACAAACACAAAGGGAAAATAGACAGTATAAATATGGCTCCCAATCAGAGACAACCAACGACAGCTGACACTCGTTGCCTCTGATTGGGAGTCACTCTAGCCAACATAGAAATAAACACAACAGAATTACCAACATAGAATTAAACACATAGAATGAACACACCCTGGCTCAACATATAGAGTCCCAGAGCCAGGGTGTGACAGTACCCCCCCCCTAAAGGCGCGGACTGCGACCGCGCCTTCAACTTGAACAAAACAGGGGAGGGCTGGGCGGGCATACCTCCTCGGCGGCGGTTCTGGCTCCGGCCTTGACCACCACCCTCCAATAAACCCCCCATAGCGCCCCTGGTCCAGTCTGGCCCCGCCGGCTGGAGCTGAACTGGACTTAGCAGGAGCGGTTAGCTTCAGCTCCATAGTGGAGCAGTTGACCGGTACCTTACCAGGCACCGGTGGCCCAGGCACGGGTTGTGCTGGACTGACGATGCGCACCCCTGGCTTGGTGCGTGGAGGAGGAACGGGCCTTACCAGGCTGACGACTCGCACCCCTGGCTTGGTGCGTGAAGGAGGGACGGGCCTTACCAGGCTGACGTCTCGCACCCCTGGCTTAGTGCGAGTAGCAGGAACAGGCCTTACCAGGCTGACGTCTCGCACCCCTGGCTTAGTGCGAGTAGCAGGAACAGGCCGGGCCGGGCTGGCGACGCGCACCGTAGACTTGGTGCGAGTGGCAGGAACAGGCCGGGCCGGGCTGGCGACGCGCACCGTAGACTTGGTGCGAGTGGCAGGAACAGGCCGGGCCGGGCTGGCAACGCGCACCGTAGACTTGGTGCGAGTGGCAGGAACAGGCCGGGCCGGGCTGGCGACGCGCACCGTAGACTTGGTGCGAGTGGCAGGAACAGGCCGGGCCGGGCTGGCGACGCGCACCGTAGACTTGGTGCGAGTGGCAGGAACAGGCCGGGCCGGGCTGGCGACGCGCACCGTAGACTTGGTGCGAGTGGCAGGAACAGGCCGGGCCGGGCTGGCGACGCGCACCGTAGACTTGGTGCGAGTGGCAGGATGGTGCGAGTGGCAGGAACAGGCCGGGCCGGGCTGGCGACGCGCACCGTAGACTTGGTGCGAGTGGCAGGAACAGGCCGGGCCGGGCTGGCGACGCGCACCGTAGGCTTGGTGCGTAGAGCAGGGACAGGCCGGGCTGGGCTGGCGACGCACACCGTAGGCTTGGTGCGTGGAGCAGGGACAGGCCGGACCGGGCTGGCGACGCACACCGTAGGCTTGGTGCGTGGAGCAGGGACAGGCCGGGCTGGGCTGGCGACGCACACCGTAGGCTTGGTGCGTGGAGCAGGGACAGGCCGGACCGGGCTGGCGACGCACACCGTAGGCTTGGTGCGTGGAGCAGGGACAGGCCGAACCGGGCTGTGGAGACGGATAGGAGACCTGGAGTGAAGAGCGGCCACAACCCGTCCTGGCTGAATGCCTACCCTCACACACTCTGTGTGAGGCATCCGCACAGGACGTACAGGGCGGTGTATCCGTAACCTGGTGGCCTTCTGAATTCGCCCCTTTTCTGCCTCCGTCAGCCCCGTCGTCCATGCCGTGTGCCCCCCCTTAAAAGTTTTCTGGGGTTGCCTCTCGCCTGTCCGACGTTGACCCGTTTGGCGCCGCTGCTCCTCTCTACGGCGCGCCTCCACCGTCTCTTCTCCCGACGCTTCCTCCCATGTCCAGCCCAAGAGCTGCCCCTGGACACGCTGCTTGGTCGTTGCATGGTGGGTTCTTCTGTCACGATCGTCGTAATGAACAGACCAAGGCGCAGCGTGATGAACGAACATGTTTAACTTTATTATCTTTAGTGATAATAGAACACAATCAACAAAACAAGAAACGACTCGTGAAGTCCACGGTAACAATGACCGAACACGGAACAAGAACACACAAACACAAAGGGAAAATAGACAGTATAAATATGGCTCCCAATCAGAGACAACCAACGACAGCTGACACTCGTTGCCTCTATAGAAATAAACAAAAAAGAATTACCAACATAGAATTAAACACATAGAATGAACACACCCTGGCTCAACATATAGAGTCCCAGAGCCAGGGTGTGACACTCTTGGGGTATGTCTCTATAAGCTTGGCACATCTAGCCACTGGGATTTTTGCCCATTCTTCAAGGCAAAACTACTTCAGCTCCTTCAAGTTGGATGGGTTCCGCTGGTGTACAGCAATCTTTAAGTCATACCACAGATTCTCAGTTGGATTGAGGTCTGGGCTTTGACTAGGCCATTCCAAGACATTTAAATGTTTCCCCTTAAAGCACTCGAGTGTTGCTTTAGCAGTATGCTTAAGGTCATTGTCCTGCTGGAAGGTGAACCTTTGTCCCAGTCTCAAATCTCTGGAAGACTGAAACAGGTTTCCCTCAAGAATTTCCCTGAATTTAGCGTCATCCATCATTCCTTTAATTCTGACCAGTTTCCCAGTCCCTGCCGATTAAAAACATCTCACAGCATGATGCTGCCACCACCATTCTTCACTGTGGGGATGGTGTTGTCGGGGTGATGAGAGGTGTTGGGTTTATGCCAGACATAGCGTTTCACTTAATGGCCAAAAAGCTCAATTTTTTTGTCTCATCTGAACAGAGTACCTTCTTCCATATGTTTGGGGAGTCTCCCACATGGCTTAAGTAATTGCTTTTTTCTGGCCACTCTTCCGTAAAGCCCAGCTCTATGGAATGTACGGCTTAAAGTGGTCCTATGGACAGATACTCCAATCTCCGCTGTGGAGCTTTGCAGCTCCTTCAGGGTTATCTTTGTTGCCTCTCTGATTAATGCCCTACTTGCCTGGTCCATGAGTTTTGATGGGCGGCCCTCTCTTGGCAGGTTTGTTGTGGTGCCATATTCTTTCAATTTTTTTATAATGGATTTAATGGTGCTCCGTAGGATGTTCGAAGTTTCTGATATTTTTTTATAACCCAACCCTGATCTGTACTTCTCCACAACTTTGTCCCTGACCTGTTTGGAGAGCTCCTTGGTCTTCATGGTGCCGCTTGCTTGGTGGTGCCCCTTGCTTAGTGGTGTTGCAGACTCTGGGGCCTTTCAGAACAGGTGTATATATACTCAGATCATGTGACAGATCATGTGACACTTATAGTCGATACATTTCCGTTTTTTATGTTTTTGAATTTTTTGAAAAAATTACTTTTTTTCATTTCACTTTACCAATTTGGACTATTTTGTGTATGTCCATTACATTTAATCCAAATAAAAATCCATTTAAATTACAGGTTGTAATGCAACAAAATAGGAAAAAACGCCAAGGGGGATGAATACTTTTGCAAGGCATTGTAGGCCTAGCTTCCTGGAACAGATCACGTCATATTATCCATTTATTTCAACCAATCATCAGTCATCTTAGTCAGTTTAGTACACGTTGAGTTCCCTTCTCTAGATGCATGCTGAAAGTCAGTAGTTAATTTGATCTCTGAAAAAAGAGCATTGTATTTGGTCAAACACAATTCTCTCCATCAGTTTACTAAGAAGAGGCAGCAAACTGATTGGGCGGCTGTTAGTGCCAGCAAAGGGTGTTTTATTATTTTTAGGCAGTGGAATAACTTTAGCTTCCTGTGGACACACTCCTTTAGGCTTTGGTTAAAGATATAGCAAATAGTGGTGGCAATACAGTCTGCTACTATTCTCAATAGTTTCCCATCTAGGTTGTCTATACCTGGTGGCTTATCATTATGGATGGATAACAATAGTTTTTTCCACCTCTTCCACACTAACTTGACCAAATTCAAAACAGTAATCCTTCTCTTTCATTATTATATATTTTATTTTAAATATATGATGGTTCACTCTTCAATATTGTCATTCCACTTCTGAGTTTTTTCACTTTGCTAGTGAAATAGTCATTGAAATTATTGACAATATGGAAAAGTTTTGTAATAAATGACCCATCAACTTCAATGAACGATGGAGATGAATTGGGTTTTCTGCCCATGATATCATTTAAGGTACTCAAGTATTTTTTTCAATTGTGTTTCATGTCATTAATCGTGGTTCAGTAATATAGTTTCTTTTTTTTGTTAAAAGTTTAGTCACAAAAATGTCTAAATTGACTGTCTGTCAACCAATCAGCTGAGCAGCCTTTTGCATAATTTTCTTTGAACCATAACATGTTTCAGTTCATCATCAATCCAGAGGGCTCCAACAGTTCTCACAGTTAGTTTCTAACAGGTGCAACAATTGGCTTGAATACTTTTACAAATACTTACAGTGCTGCATCTGGATTCACTGTCATTAATGGTGCAGAGCCATACACTCTCAGTTCCCATTGGCTGTAATGATCGCACCAACTGTTGTCACCTTCTCACCAAGCTGCTTGGCGATGGTCTTGTAGCCCATTCCAGCCTTGTGTAGGTCTACAATCTTGTCCCTGACATCCTTGGAGAGCTCTTTGGTCTTGGCCATGGTGGAGAGTTTGGAATCTGATTGATTGATTGCTTCTGTGGACAGGTGTCTTTTATACAGGTAACAAGCTGAGATTAGGAGCACTCCCTTTAAGAGTGTGCTCCTAATCTCAGCTCGTTACCTGTATAAAAGACACCTGGGAGCCAGAAATCTTTCTGATTGAGAGGGGGTCAAATACTTATTTCCCTCATTAAAATGCAAATCATTTATAAAAATAAAAAAATCTTTTTTTTTTTTTTTGTTATTCTGTCTCTCACTGTTCAAATAAACCTACCATTAAAATGATTGACTTATCATTTCTTTGTCAGTGGGCAAACATACAAAATCAGCAGGGGATCAAATACTTTTTTCCCCACTGTACATGATTCCATATGTGTTATTTCATAGTTTTGATGTCTTCACTATTATTCTACAATGTAGAAAATAGTAAAAATAAAGAAAAACCCTGGTAGGTGTGTCCAAACTTTTGACTGGTACTGTATGTAATCTTGGTTTAAACTCCGCTGTCTGTATTCTGTCTCTAAATGTTGTCTATCACTAGCAGCACCATATCACCAAGTAACATTCAGAGAATGTGTAAATGTACTTGGTGAAGGTTTAGTGTATGAAATCACTCACACTCACACACACACACACACATAAACACACACTCACACACGCACGCACACACACAGACACACAAACAAACAAGCACGGATGGACGCACAAACACACACACACACACACACACACACACACACACACACACACACACACTTGTCCTCATCCGTAAACCATGAGTTTTTTCCTCTCTCTGTGTATTACAGGAAGATGTGGAGCGCAACCTCCACCAGGGAGGAGGAGTCTACTCAGGGCTCCGCCCCTCCTCCTCCAGATACCAACAGGCCAAACAGAGAGAGAGAGACCGTCAGCTGCTGCAGGACGTCGTCTCCCTCTATCTGTCCTCTTCGCCTGCACAGCACTTGTTCCGCCACCAGGGAGCAGCAGCCTCACCCTACTACGAGGAACCAGAGCTGCCTCTGGACTTTGTGGAGGACTACAGTCTGACGGAGCAGGCTACGACTAGAGCCAGACAACAGCAGCAGATACAGAAGCAACAGCAGAAGCTTCCACAGCAGGACTACAGCTCTCTGGCTGGGCTGGATGGTGAGTTAGTGGAACTGCTATAGGCTACGAAGTGCATGCTGGGAGAAGCACAGAGCAAAGTTATATTTCTAAGATAGCTGCTGGGATGGTGTAAATAAAACTAGGCTGCATTACACACTGCAGTGGATATTCCCACCCTGAGCCCCGGCTGCATTACACACTGCAGTGGATATTCCCACCCTGAGCCCCGGCTGCATTACACACTGCAGTGGATATTCCCACCCTGAGCCCCGGCCTGCTCTGCTCTTGTTGATCAAAAACGATGTTGTGTGCTGCTTGACCAATGGCTGTGCTGTGTAGGCCTACGGTGGCAGTTCAGGAGGAGAGTCAAAGGCTTCTTCCGAAAATAGTTTTTGATTAGGCCTCGTCCAAATAATGTACTCTCTTGCGTGCGGTCTATCCTATAGCCTATGATCAGTTCAGTTTGAGAAGGAGCGCGCCAAGATGAGAAGGAGGACTGGAGGTCAACTTTGATAGTTTGATACTAATACAATTGATTTGAATTAAAACAATATGTTTCTTGCCCATAATGTTTTTATCAGAGTTATTGACCTCACAATAAGCCAGATTCGAGTAATTTACATCGTGGTGCTGAAACTTGAAGCAGCAGTCGCGGCACAATCAATCGGAAATGGGCAGCTCATGGTGCTGGAAGTAGGCATAATTCATTTCAACCGTCTTCATTTTAATTAGACTTTACTAACAACAAGAGGGCTTTGTGTTGGAGCCTATTTCTTCCTGTTTAAGAAATAAGAGGTAGGCCTTCCTGTTTGACAGAAGAAATGAGGCTATAGGCTGCTATATCCATAGATTTGTTGGTCAATTCTTCCACCCACCAAGGAAATAAATAAATATAATATAAGATATAAATAATAAATAAAAAAGGGCTGTTAATTTAAAACCAGGACTTGAATTGAGGGGGTATGAGGGGATATGAGGGGGTATGAGGGGGTATGAGGGGATATGAGGGGGTATGAGGGGGTATGAGGGGATATGAGGGGGGTATGAGGGGATATGAGGGGGTATGAGGGGGTATGAGGGGGTATGAGGGGATATGAGGGGATATGAGGGGGTATGAGGGGATATGAGGGGGTATGAGGGGGTATGAGGGGTATGAGGGGGTATGGGGGGATATGAGGGGGTATGAGGGGATATGAGGGGGTATGAGGGGGGTATGAGGGGATATGAGGGGGTATGAGGGAATATGAGGGGATATGAGGGGATATGAGGGGGTATGAGGGGGTATGAGGGGGTATGAGGGGGTATGGGGGGATATGAGGGGGTATGAGGGATGAGGGTATGAGGGGGTATGGGGGTATGAGGGGGTATGAGGGGGTATGAGGGGATATGAGGGGGTATGAGGGGGTATGAGGGGATAGGGTATGAGGGGATATGAGGGGATATGAGGGGGTATGAGGGGGATATGAGGGGGTATGAGGGGGTATGAGGGGGATATGAGGGGGTATGAGGGGATATGAGGGGGTATGAGGGGGTATGAGGGGATATGAGGGGGTATGAGGGAATATGAGGGGATATGAGGGGGTATGAGGGGATATGAGGGGGTATGAGGGGGTATGCCACAGGACTACTTTTTATTAAAGAAAATGGAGGAAAAAAGCACAGGCCTGTTAGCTTAATATTTAGAAGAAAATAAAACAGATCGATTATATAAAGTGATCTGTAACAGTGCTTTGGTCCGCGATGCTTTATGCTACAAACAAGCTGTAAAATACCGGGGAAAGACGTGACTCCGATGCATCTTGGGATATCATTGTTTAGATTCTTTCATATTCAGATGCTGAGCTACAACCTTCTACAGCCGAGGAGACAAACATTGACTTCGCTTGGGAAGTAATCTAATTCTGTTACTATCAATTGATTAAGCTATTCACTTTCTGTACAATAGAAGATGTTTAAACCCAGACAGCTTTTAGGGAAACACTTGTGACCCTCTCTCTTTGGGTTAAGCCATGGAAGAAGAGTAGCCAGCAGTTAAATCTTACATTTTGTCTGCGTCGGTAGGCCTGCTGTCTGGGGTGGAAAGGTAGGCCTAACTTTTGAAAGTACCATGCTCAGATTCCTAAGATGTAATTATTTGCAAACAGGGACAGTCTCGTTGCAAATAAGACACACTGATTTGGCATTGGAGAAATATGATAAGATGAACACATAGGCCTATCTCTCTGTCCATTCTTAGCCTGTCAGATAAACACATAGGCCTATCTCTCTGTCCATTCTTAGCCTGTCAGATAAACACATAGGCCTATCTCTCTGTCCATTCTTAGCCTGTCAGATAAACACATAGGCCTATCTCTCTGTCCATTCTTAGCCTGTCAGATAAACACACAGGCCTATCTCTCTGTCCATTCTTAGCTTTGTCAGATAAACACACAGGCCTCTCTCTCTGTCCATTCTTAGCTTTGTCAGATGAACACATAGGACCATCTCTATGATTCTGCTAATATGTAAAATGACGTAGAATTGCCTGAAATTTTTATAAAAGTGAGTATTACATTGTTATTGATTATTGCATTGTTGGGTTTTGAGTTAGCAAGAAAGGCATTTCACTGTACTTGTGCATGTGACATTAATACTTGAAACTAAAAGGCAATTCTTTCCTCGGACTCGCAAATACGATGATAGATTCATGCAGTGCTTTTACTATAAAGGAGATCTTTCCACCCCAACCCTGGTCCACGTTGGTCTGTGAACCCACAACCTTCTGGCCTCAGCCCTGTCTATGAAAATTCCTGCGTTGTCATGTAATGCTGACAGGACGAAGAACCGTTTTTAAAGATGGCATATCTAAAGGCTCTGGCCTGTCCTAGGCGTGAGGGTAAACTGTAAGGATGTTCTCTGCTATCCACTTTGTGATTTAATTATTATTATTGGTGTAGCGGAGGGTCACTTGTTCTTTTTCAAGCGTTCAGGGAGGGTTTAGGTCAAATATATTTTGCAGAAGTGAGGGCGCATCCATTTTCATTTCATAGAGGTCCTATTTTCTCCATGTAGCCTTTATTATAAATAATGTTGGAATTAGACCAAGGATGTTTCTAAAGGAAATAGCAATGGAGAACTTCATCAAATGTCTCCGAAGGTGTTGGCAGTATGTTTTAAACTTTTACAGTTAAAATTGGCTGTATCTAACAGTTTCTGAAAGAAAGAAAAAATATTGCAAATTGTTGTGGACCTTTAATCAGATCGTTTGAATTCAATAATGTCTTGCGTTTACTTTTTCCTGAACCTAAATATGTTCCACTGCCCGCGAATTCTGAAACATTGTCTAGTATGTCTACTCAATATTTTATTTTTTGAACTACAGGCCTACTTACAGTGGTAGCCTACACAGGTCAAAGCAAACAGCCTCGTCTCACAGACTAGATGTAACATAGTAAGCATAAATCCGGAACACTTCACACATTATGCTACGTTACGTTTGCTATGGTTACATAAGACAGATGGTCACTTAAGGAAAAAACGAAAGCAGGGTGGTTGATCTGGCTGAGTGTATAATGTGAACATCTAGCAACCTGAAGGTTGCAAGTTCGAATCTCGTCATGGACAACTTTAGCACTTTTGCTAATTAGCTACTTTTCAACCAGTTACTACTTTTGTAGCTATACTGAACACAAATATAAATGCAACATGCAACAATTTCAAAGATTTTACTGAGTTACAGTTCATATAAAGAAAACTTTGCTTATGCATGGTATAAAGTTTTGCGGGGAACTAAGAACATTCTCGCTTGAAGTTCAGTTTTGATAAATGCCAGCTTTTGCATGCATGTTTTGGGGTAATATTTTGTATGTACGCAACTTTTATAAATCCGGCCCCTGTTGAACTCATGTCTCTGTAGACTCTATACTGATCAGTGTCGGGGGAAAGCTACTCTGAAAAATATAGTTAACCAAGCTACCAATTACATCCCACTGGAAGAAGTTAAGCTAGACTAAAGCCACCCTTAAGAAAAATATAGTTTTACATAACTAAAATTACTCTGAAAAAAGTAGTTACACTACATCCAAACTACTTCGTGAAATATTATCATATCTAAATATGAAATATTATAGACTACAATTTGCGAGAACAGATCACTCTGGAGTCAGATCTTAACGGAATGTGTTTTTTTAGCCTATTAAATACAAAAACTATATTTGAAGTGAGAATTAGGTCAGTCTGATGCCAAAAAAAGAAAGACAATGATTTCCTGCTTTACTTTATGTTCTCTTTTTTGTTGTTGTTGCTAAATAAGTAAATAAAATAAATAAGTAGTTAACTACACCACTACATGACAAAAAAAAAAAAATGAACTACTGAAAACACTACCAAGATTTGAATTGAATTCAACTACCACCAAGCTACAGCAAAATGTAATTCAATTACTAGTTCAACTACATATAGTTCACCACTGAATATTACCCCAAAACATGCACTGCTGATACTGACATAGTCTCTCCTGTCCTGTGTAGAGTTGATCCTGCAGCGTATGACGGAGATCCTGGAGAGGTACGGCGTTGACCCAAGAGACCTGACCCCCCAGCAGCTCTACCGACTTGCTGTTGCGCTGCAGCTGATGCAGGCAGAGGACCAGGACATCATAGGTACGACTCGCAACACATTATAGTCATCGAATAAATGATACAGATATCCTTATGTTTTTTTGCCTCCCAGTCTCTCCTTTTCATTGGATTTACAGTATATGCAACCTGGTCTAAGAGCATTTCGTATTATTATTCTGTGTGTAAGTCACTGCATTCAGTCTGATATGTTATGTTTAATATGGTATGTATTAATTTGTGGATGTCCATCACCCATTTCATATGATATGTTATTAATTACAATTCGTATTATATGTTATGAATTTGCAAAATGTACAATATGTTATGAATTTGCAAAACGTTTGATATGCTACGAATTCTAGCTAGGTGGCTAACGTTAACTAGCTTGCTAAGCTAGGCTAGGGGTCAGGAGTTAGGATTAAGGTTAGGGTTAGGGTTAGGGGAAGTCACCCTAGTCATAGACTGTTCTCTCTGCTACCGCACGGCAAGCGGTACCGGAGCGCCAAGTCTAGGTCCAAAAGGCTCCTTAACAGCTTCTACCCCCAAGCCATAAGACTGCTGAACCATTCATCAAATGGCCGCCCGGACTATTTACATTGACCCTATACTCCATCTGCCTTGCCAAAACATCTTTGTAATGCTCTCTCTTGTTTTTCAGATCCACTTACCAATGATCTAAATGAGGTATGTTCAGATCAGATAGGAGTATACAGTACATAACGACATCAAATGTGATATGGTCCTCTGTAGCTCAGCTGGTAGAGCACGGCGCTTGTAACGCCAAAGGTAGTGGGTTCGATCCCCAGGACCACCCATACACAAAAATGTATGCACGCATGACTGTAAGTCGCTTTGGATAAAAGCGTCTGCTAAATGCCATATTATTATTATATGATAATAACATGTTGTTTACTGTAACATAATGACCATATAACCATTATCGTCACGTGTGTCCTCATCCTCCTCTTCCCTCTCCTCCATTTCTTCCTCCTCTCCTCCTCCTCTTCTTCTTCCTTCTCTTCCTCCTCCTCATCTTCCTCCTCCTCTTCTTCCTCCATTTCTTCTTCTTCCTCCTCTTCCTCCTCCTCTTCCTCCTCCTCTACACAGATGCAGCAAGTTCTTAAAAACAGTGACACAGTGTCCAACAAGGCAGATAAAGCTCCCGTCCTTGTCCCCCCTCCCTCCTCTGCCCCAGGGCCCAAGGTGGCCCCTGCTGCCACTAGTCCCCCCCTCACAGCACCTCTAGGGGGCAGCGTGACAGCCGAGGGCCCCTCTGTGGATGTGGAAGGGAAGGTGAAAACCTCCTATGTCCCAGCGGGGCTACCGGCTGCTGAGACAGGAAGTGCAGCCAGGGAGGAGTATGGATACATCGTCACTAACCAGAGGTCAGTCCTAGTAACGTACTGTGTGGATCTCTAGTTTTACCTCTCGTAGTCCCTAATACTGGCTAGACTGTGACCTCCTGTTACAAATGGAGATGACTTACATTAAATGTATGTATGCCTGAGTCCCTGATATCATCAGCTCTTCAATGCCGGAGGCAAGGTTTTATGCTAGACTCTAAGGTCACATGCTATGATGTTGAGTCTAGTCTCTAAGGTCATATGCTATGATGTTGAGTCTAGTCTCTAAGGTCATATGCTATGATGTTGAGTCTAGACTCTAAAGGTCATATGCTATGATGTTGAGTCTAGACTCTAAAGGTCATATGCTATGATGTTGAGTCTCTAAAGGTCATATGCTATGATGTTGAGTCTCTAAAGGTCATATGCTATGATGTTGAGTCTAGTCTCTAAGGTCATATGCTATGATGTTGAGTCTAGACTCTAAAGGTCATATGCTATGATGTTGAGTCTCTAAAGGTCATATGCTATGATGTTGAGTCTCTAAAGGTCATATGCTATGATGTTGAGTCTAGTCTCTAAAGGTCATATGCTATGATGTTGAGTCTAGACTCTAAAGGTCATATGCTATGATGTTGAGTCTCTAAAGGTCATATGCTATGATGTTGAGTCTCTAAAGGTCATATGCTATGATGTTGAGTCTAGTCTCTAAAGGTCATATGCTATGATGTTGAGTCTCTAAAGGTCATATGCTATGATGTTGAGTCTCTAAAGGTCGTATGCTATGATGTTGAGTCTAGTCTCTAAAGGTCGTATGCTATGATGTTGAGTCTAGTCTCTAAAGGTCGTATGCTATGATGTTGAGTCTAGACTCTAAAGGTCATATGCATGTTGATGAATGTAAGTGTTTATTGTGTGTTGTTGTTGTTGTTGTTGTTGTTCTCTAGTCCTCTCAGTCTGTATGATGGGGTGAAACTACTGGATCTACTGGCAGAGAGAATCCACCTGACTACCAGAAGCTTCATCAACATCAGGTACTGCACTGCTGTGTGTCTGTGATAATGAGTGTGGTGTGTATTTGTGTGTACCCATGTGTGTGTAAACTGACCTACTCATGTTGTTCCTTCAGTGTGGTGGGTCCGGCCCTGACGTTCAGGATCAGACAGAACCCTCAGAACATGAGTGCAGAGGACGTGGCAGAGAAGGCTGGTGAGAACCTCTCTCTCTCTCTCTCTCTCTCTCTCTCTCTCTCTCTCTCTCTCTCTCTCTCTCTCTCTCTCTCTCTCTCTCTCTCTCTCTCTCTCTCTCTCTCTCTCTCTCTCTCTCTCTCTCTCTCTCTCTCTCTCTCTCTCTCTCTCTCTCTCTCTCTCTCTCTCTCTCTCTCTCTCTCTCTCTCTCTCTCTCTCTCTCTCTCTCTCCCTCCCTCCCTCCCTCCCTCCCTCCCTCCCTCCCTCCCTCCCTCCCTCTCCTTCCCTCTCTCTCTCAAAGAGTTTTATTAGTATGGGAAACATATGTTAACATTGCCAAAGCAAGTGAAGTAGGTAATAAACAAAAGTGAAATAAACAATAAATATGAACAGTAAATATTACACTCACACAAGTTCCAAAAGAAAATACATTTCAAATGTGATATGTCTACAGTCGTGGTATGACACAAATATGAATTTTCACAAAGTCTGCTGCCTCAGTTTTTATGATGGTAATTTGCATATACTCCAGAATGTTATGAAGAGTGATCAGATGAATTGCAATTAATTGCAAAGTCCCCCATTTGCCATGAAAATGAACTTAATCCCAAAAAAAACATTTCCACTGCATTTCAGCCCTGCCACAAAAAGGACCAGCTGACATCATGTTAGTGATTCTCTCGTTAACACAGGTGAGAGTGTTGACGAGGACAAGGCTGGAGATCACTCTGTCATGCTGATTGAGTTAGAATAACAGACTGGAAGCTTTAAAAGGAGGGTGGTGCTTGAAATGATTGTTCTTCCTCTGTTAACCATGGTTACCTGCAAGGAAACACGTGCCGTCATCATTGCTTTTTACAAAAAGGGCTTCACAGGCAAGGATATTGCTGCTAGTAAGATTGCACCTAAATCAACCATTTATCGGATCATCAAGAACGTCAAGGAGAGAGGTTCAAATTGTTGTGAAGAAGGCTTCAGGGCGCCCAAGAAAGTCCAGCAAGCGCCAGGACCGTCTCCTAAAGTTGATTCAGCAGTGGGATCGGGGCACCACCAGTGCAGAGCTTGCTCAGGAATGGCAGCAGGCAGGTGTGAGTGCATCTGTACGCACAGTGAGGCGAAGACTTTTGGAGGATGGCCTGGTGTCAAGAAGGGCAGCGAGGAAGCCACTTCTCTCCAGGAAAAACATCAGGGACAGACTGATATTCTGCAAAAGGTACAGGGATTGGACTGCTGAGGACTGGGGTAAAGTCATTTTCTCTGATGAATCCCCTTTCCGATTGTTTGGGGCATCCGGAAAAAAGCTTGTCCGGAGAAGACAAGGTGAGCGCTACCATCAAATCAAATCAAATCAAATCAAATTTTATTGGTCACATGCGCCGAATACAACAGGTGCAGACATTACAGTGAAATGCTTACTTACAAGCCCTTAACCAACAGTGCATTTATTTTAAACAAAAAAGTAAGAATAAAACAACAACAAAAAAGTGTTGAGAAAAAAAGAGCAGAAGTAAAAATAAAGTGACAGTAGGGAGGCTATATATACAATAGAATAAAGTGACAGTAGGGAGGCTATATATACAGGGGGGTACCGTTGCATAGTCAATGTGCGGGGGCACCGGCTAGTTGAGGTAGTTGAGGTAATATGTACATGTGGGTAGAGTTAAAGTGACTATGCATAAATACTTAACAGAGTAGCAGCAGCGTAAAAAGTATGGGGGGGCAGTGCAAATAGTCCGGGTAGCCATGATTAGCTGTTCAGGAGTCTTATGGCTTGGGGGTAGAAGCTGTTGAGAAGTCTTTTGGACCTAGACTTGGCACTCCGGTACCGCTTGCCGTGCGGTAGCAGAGAGAACAGTCTATGACTAGGGTGACTGGAGTCTTTGACAATTTTGAGGGCCTTCCTCTGACACCGCCTGGTATAGAGGTCCTGGATGGCAGGGAGCTTTGCCCCTGTGATGTACTGGGCCGTACGCACTACCCTCTGTAGTGCCTTGCGGTCAGAGGCCAAGCAGTTGCCATACCAGGCGGTGATGCAACCAGTCAGGATGCTCTCGATGGTGCAGCTGTATAATTTTTTGAGGATCTGAGGACCCATGCCAAATCTTTTTAGTCTCCTGAGGGGGAATAGGCTTTGTCGTGCCCTCTTCACGACTGTCTTGGTGTGTTTGGATCATGATAGTTCGTTGGTGATGTGGACACCAAGGAACTTGAAGCTCTCAACCTGTTCCACTACAGCCCCGTCGATGAGAATGGGGGCGTGTGTCATGCGTGTGTCATGTGTCATGCAAACAGTAAAGCATCCTGAGACCATTCATGTGTGGGGTTGCTTCTCAGCCAAGGGAGTGGGCTCACTCACAATTTTGCCTAAGAACACATCCTCCGAGAGCAACTTCTCCCAACCATCCAAGAACAGTTTGGTGACGAACAATTCCTTTTCCAGTATAATGGAGCACCTTGCCATAAGGCAAAAGTGATAACTAAGTGGCTCGGGAAACAAAACATTGACATTTTGGGTCCATGGCCAGGTAACTCCCCAGACCTTAATCCCATTGAGAACTTGTGGTCAATCCTCAAGAGGCGGGTGGACAAACAAAACCCCACAAATTCTGACAAACTCCAAGCATTGATTATGCAAGAATGGGCTGCCATCATTCAGGATGTGGCCCAGAAGTTAATTGACAGCAAGCCAGGGCGGATTGCAGAGGTCTTGAAAAAGAAGGGTCAACACTGCAAATATTGACTCTTTGCATAAACTTAATGTAATTGTTAATAAAAGCCTTTGACACTTATGGAATGCTTGTAATTATACTTCAGTATACCATAGTAACATCTGACAAAAATATCTCATAACACTGAAGCAGCGAACTTTGTAAAGGCCAATACTTGTGTCATTCTCAAAACTTTTGACCACGACTATATATACAGTGTTATATTCACGTGCAAATAGTTAAGGTACAAAATATAATAAATATGGGTTTTATTTACAATAGTGTTTGTTCTTCACTGGTTGCCCTTTTCTTGTGGCAACAGGTCACAAATCTTGCTGCTGTGATGCACACTGTGGTATTTCACCCAATAGATATGGGAGTTTATCAAAATTGGATTTGTTTTCGAATTCTTTGTGGATCTCTGTAATCTGAGGGAAATATGCGTCTCTAATATGATCATACATTCGGCAGGAAATTAGGAAGTGCAGCTCATTTTCCACCTCATTTTGTGCACATAGCCTGTCTTCTCTTGAGAGCCAGGTCTGCCTACGGCGGCCTTTCTCAATAGCAAGGCTATGCTCACTGAGTCTGTACATAGTCAAAGATTTCCTTAATTTTGGGTCAGTCATAGTGGTCAGGTATTCTGCCACTGTTTACTCTCTGTTTAGGGCCAAATAGCATTCTAGTTTGCTCTGTTTTTTTGTTAATTCTTCCCAATATGTCAAGTAATTATTTTTGTTTTCTCATGATTTGGTTGGGTCTAATTGTATTGCTGTCCTGGGGCTGTGTGGGGTCTGTTTGTGTTTGTGAACAGAGCCCCAGGACCAGCTTGCTTAGGGGACTCTTCTCCAGATGCATCTCTCTGTAGGTGATGGCTTTGTTATGGAAGGTTTGGGAATCGCTTCTTTTTAGGTGGTTGTAGAATTGAACGGTTCTTTTCTGGGTCTCTCTCTCCTCTCTGTCATTGTTACGTTCTCCCCTCGGGTGTAGCTCGTCTGAGGAGGAGATGTAAATGCCCGTGCCTACGCACACAATGTAAACTAGATGGATGGGGAAGAAATGTGAGGTGTAACTAACTAAAATAACCAGACACAACAACCAGAACTCAATGTTAGCCCTCTGGGGTCGTTTAGTAAAGTACTAAACAAAATAATAACACCCATAAAGAAACAGTAATAAAACAAAGACCAATCAAACAAACCAGGGAAGGTAAGAGAAGGGAATGTTTAGGAACGGGGTCCAAGTAATGAAAATAAACAAAAGGTCCCTCCGCTTCTACACACCTAATCCTTCCTAACACACTCTAAGCCTTAACCAGCTTTCCTAGCTGTTACCACATACAGGGGTGACACCCGCCCGGCTAACCTAGTGTGTAAAACAGTGGGTTATCTACGTGTGAATGTACACCCATGGGCAGAACTACCTTTCCCTTCTCCAGGACCCAGGTAGGGTGGAACACAAACAAAGACACATCAAAACAACCAATAACCAAATCCTCAGACAAACAAAAAGTGCCCCCTCGCTCTCTCGAGCTCACACGGCAAACAGTTTATTTACTCTAGTCAATTAGTCACTCAACCACAGCTGCCAGGACTCCGGACCGCAACTCAGCACACCTGTAATAACCAGAACAACCACACACACACACTACAAAAGGAAGATTGGGAGAAAGAAAAAAACATGTCACACGTAACAGTCATCCATATTAACACCATGCTCTGGATCACATCACAGGCCTCTCTGGCAGATTAAAGCTCTGTACATTATCTTTCTCAGCAGTCAGACCTGTTGTTCTCAGAGAAGCAGCTGGACAGTGTCCATCTAGTAATTCACTCTGGGGAACTTGTAGTCCAAAAACCTTCTCATAGGACCAAGCCCTCATCTGTAAAATGTCCCTAAGCCTACCAGACATTACATTTTTCTGTCAAATTAGATGTATTGGTCACATACACATGTTTAGCAGATGTTATTGCGATTGCAGTGAAATGCTTGTGCTTCTAGTTCCGACAGTGCAGCAATATCTAGCCAGTAATATCTAACAGATACACAACAAAAACCTAATACACACAAATCTAAGTAAAGGAATGGAATAACAATATATTAAATATATTGTAATGAATACTCAGGGAGGAAAAAGGTGTAGATTCAAGCACAGAGCATGGCAGGAGTTAATTTCACCTTCGCAGAAGGCAGGAATCGTGGTCACAGGCAGGCAGTGGTCATACACAGGTAGACAAACAGGCAGGAGAATCCAAAACTAGGACTAAAGGCTATAACTGGTTCTCACAAACGAGCTCGGAAAAGGCTTGGTAGAGTCAAAATGAACAATACCTCACAAGGCACAAACAGAATGAACCGAACTAAATAAGGAGCTGATGAGACCAGGTGAGTAACTAACACAGGTGAAATCAATGAACAAAAAATTAAAGACAGGACTACGTTCAAGAACACAAAGAAACAGGGCTACGTTCAAGAACACAAAGAAACAGGGCTACGTTCAAGAACACATAGAAACAGGGCTACGTTCAAGAACACATAAAAACAGGGCTACGTTCAAGAACACAAAGAAACGGCTACGTTCAAGAACACAAAGAAACAGGGCTACGTTCAAGAACAAAAGGTGAACTAAGAAAACAAATGCAGAACCTTACATATTGTCACGTTCGTTGAGTACAGGATTGGACCAAGGTGGCAGCGTGGTATGCTTACATGTTCATTTATTAAATCAATACCCAACAAAAGCACCGTGACGTTCTAACCGCTAACATCAAGCAAGCCAAACCCACAGAAACAAGATCCCACAACTAAAGGTAGGCAAAAATGGCTGCCTAAGTATGATCCCCAATCAGAGACAACGATCGACAGCTGCCTCTGATTGGGAACCACAACCGGCCAAACATAGAACTACAATATCTAGATCTGCACATAGACATTCACACCGTGACCAAACCGACTAAAGAAAACTGGGCTCTCAAGGCCAGGGCGTGACACATATATGGATGAGCAATGTCATTATCAGAGTGGCATAGTCTAAGATGCAATAGATAGTATAGAATACAGCATATACATATGAGATGGGTAATGCAATATATGTAAACATTATTAAAGTGGTATCATTAAAGTGACTAGTGTTCCATTTATTAAATTGGCCAGTGATTTTCAAGTCTGTATGTAGGCAGCAGCCTCTCTGTGCTAGTGATGGCTGTTTAACAGTCTGATGACCTTGAGATAGAAGCTGTTTTTCAGTCTCTCGGTCCCAGCTTTGATGCACCTGTACTGACCTCGCCTTCTGGATGGTAGCAGGGTGAACAGGCAGTGACTCGGGTGGTAGTTGTCCTTGATTATCTTTTTGGCCGTCCTGTGACATCGGGTGCTGTAGGTGTCCTGTAGGGCGGGTAGTTTGCCCCCAGTGATGCGTTGTGCAGACCGCACCACCCTCTGGAGAGCCCTGCGGTTGTGGGCGGTGCAGTTGCCGTACCAGGCGGTGATACAGCCCGACAGGATGCTCTCAATTGTCCATCTGTAAAAGTTTGTGAGGGTTTTAGGTGACATGCCAAATTTCTTCAGCCTCCTGAGGTTGAAGAGGCTCTGTTGCGCCTTCTTCACCACACTGTCTGCGTGGGTGGACGATTTCAGTTTGTCAGTGATATGTACGCCGAGGAACTTAACACTTTCCACCTTCTCCACTGCTGTCAGAGACTGTCAGAGACACACACACACACAAAGATTTTTATTTTTTATTTTTATTTCACCTTTATTTAACCAGGTAAGCCAGTTGAGAACAAGTTCTCATTTACAACTGCGACCTGGCCAAGATAAAGCAAAGCAGTGCGATAAAAACAACAACACAGAGTTACATATGGGGTAAAACAAAACAAAGTCAAAAATACAACAGAAAATATAAATACAGTGTGTGCGAATGTAGCAAGTTATGGAGGTAAGGCAATAAATAGGCTATAGTGCAAAATAATTACAATTTAGTATTAACACTGGAGTGATAGATGTGCAGAAGATGATGTGCAAATAGAGATACTGGGGTGCAAATGAGCAAAATAAATAACAATGTAAATAACAATATAGGGATGAGGTAGTTGGGTGGGCTAATTTCAGATGGGCTGTGTACAGGTGCAGTGATCGGTAAGCTGCTCTGACAACTGATGCTTAAAGTTAGTGAGGGAGATAAGTGTCTCCAGCTTCAGAGATTTTTGCAGTTCGTTCCAGTCATTGGCAGCAGAGAACTGGAAGGAATGGCGGCCAAAGGAGGTGTTGGCTTTGGGGATGACCAGTGAGATATACCTGCTGGAGCGCATACTACGGGTGGGTGTTGCTATGGTGACCAATGAGCTAAGATAAGGCGGGGATTTGCCTAGAAGGTATTTATTGATGACCTGGAGCCAGTGGGTTTGGCGAGGAATATGTAGTGAGAGCCAGCCAACGAGAGCATACAGGTCACAATGGTGGGTAGTATATGGGGCTTTGGTGACAAAACGGATGGCACTGTGATAGACTACATCCAATTTGCTGAGTAGAGTGTTGGAAGGTATTTTGTAAATGACATCGCCGAAGCCAAGGATCGGTAGGATAGTCAGTTTTACGAGGGCATGTTTGGCAGCATGAGTGAAGGAGGCTTTGTTGCGACATAGGAAGCCGATTCTAGATTTAACTTTGGATTGGAGATGCTTAATGTGAGACTGGAAAGAGAGTTTACGATCTAACCAGACACCTAGGTATTTGTAGTTGTCTACATATTCTAAGTCAGACCCGCCGAGAGTAGTGATTCTAATCGGGCAGGTGGGTGCAAGCAGCGTTCGGTTGAAGAGCATGCATGCTAGGACCCAATTGCACAGGGCAGGGTTCAGACCCAGGGCCTCGAGCTTAATGTTGAGCTTGGAGGGTACTATGGTGTTGAATGCTGAGCTATAGTCAATGAACAGCATTCTTACATAGGTATTCCTCTTGTCCAGATGGGATAGGACAGTGTGCAGTGTGATGACGATTGCATCGTCTGTGGATCTATTGGGGCGGTAAGCAAATTGAAGTGGGTCTAGGGTGACAGGTAAGGTAGAGGTGATTGGATCCTTGACTAGCCTCTCAAAGCACTTCATGATGACAGAGGTGAGTGCTACGGGGCGATAGTCATTTAGTTCAGTTACCTTTGCTTTCTTGGGTACAGGAACAATGGTGGCCATCTTGAAGCATGTGGGGACAGCAGACTGGGGTAGGGAGAGATTGAATATGTCCGTAAACACACCAGCCAGCTGGTCTGTGCATGCTCTGAGGACTCGGCTAGGAATGCCGTCTGGGCCGGCAGCCTTGCGAGGGTTAACATGTTTAAACGTCTTACTCACGACGTCCACGGAGAAGGAGAGCCCACAATTCTCTGACTGCTCCAGCTGAATGTAGAGGTTTGGCCTGGCTGGGTTGAGGGAGATGTGTATTTATGTGAACATTTCCATGATTCCAGAGAAGAACCCACAATCCCTTTCACTCTGACCCTCCGTAGTATGGAGGGTTTTATAGGAGCTGACGCCACACATAGTGCCCTATGGGCCATTGGTCAAATGTGGTGCACTATACAGGGAATAGGGTGCCATTTTGGGACAGAATAGTATGTTTGATATTCATGAATAACGGCTATTTGGTTTGTTGTGTTTTTGTCTTTGTCAGCGTCTGAGAAGACCTTTCTGGAGTCTGAGACAGGATTGAAGATACTGCAGACTGGTGTCGGAGAGGTACAGTAGAACCTGGGGTTTCCTTTAGCCCTTATTCATGTCATCAGTTCTCTCTCTGTCTCTCGCTTCTCTTTTGTAGCTCCTCCCTGGTGTGCCAGCTCCCTTGGGAGAGTTGTGTTCAAATGAAGAATCAGTTAAAGTGATTAACCAATCCAGTTCCAGCTGTCACACTTTCCCAAACAACCAATCCACTACTAATTTTTCTGGTAAATTTCTCTTCTCCCACTCCTCTCTCTTCCCCCACACCTCTCTCTCTTCCCCCCACTCCTCTCTCTTCTCCCACTCCTCTCTCTCTCTTCTCTCTTCCCCCACACCTCTCTCTCTTCCCCCCACTCCTCTCTCTTCTCCCACTCCTCTCTCTCTCTTCTCTCTTCCCCCACACCTCTCTCTCTTCCCCCACTCCTCTCTCTTCTCCCACTCCTCTCTCTCTTCCCCCACTCCTCTCTCTCTTCCCCCACTCCTCTCTCTCTTCCCCCACTCCTCTATCATGTAGAATAGATCCTCCAGCCCTCTCTCTTCACTCACTCTATCATGTAGAATAGATCCTCCAGCCCTCTCTCTGCACTCACTCTATCATGTAGAATAGATCCTCCAGCCCTCTCTCTGCACTCACTCTATCATGTAGAATAGTTCCCTCCAGCCCTCTCTCTCCACTCACTCTATCATGTAGAATAGATCCCTCCAGCCCTCTCTCTGCACTCACTCTATCATGTAGAATAGATCCCTCCAGCCCTCTCTCTTCACTCACTCTATCATGTAGAATAGATCCTCCAGCCCTCTCTCTTCACTCACTCTATCATGTAGAATAGATCCTCCAGCCCTCTCTCTTCACTCACTATATCATGTAGAATAGTCCCTCCAGCCCTCTCTCTGCACTCACTCTATCATGTAGAATAGATCCCTCCAGCCCTCTCTCTTCACTCACTCTATAATGTAGAATAGATCCTCCAGCCCTCTCTCTTCACTCACTCTATCATGTAGAATAGATCCTCCAGCCCTCTCTCTTCACTCACTCTATCATGTAGAATAGATCCTCCAGCCCTCTCTCTTCACTCACTCTATCATGTAGAATAGATCCCTCCAGCCCTCTCTCTGCACTCACTCTATCATGTAGAATAGACCCCTCCAGCCCTCTCTCTTCACTCACTCTATCATGTAGAATAGATCCCTCCAGCCCTCTCTCTTCACTCACTCTATCATGTAGAATAGATCCCTCCAGCCCTCTCTCTGCACTCACTCTATCATGTAGAATAGATCCCTCCAGCCCTCTCTCTTCACTCACTCTATCATGTAGAATAGATCCTCCAGCCCTCTCTCTTCCTCTTTAATGAATTCATAATGTATTCATGATGTTGTTGCTCTCCTCTGTACTGAACAGAGAGGCTGACGCCCCCCCCGGACCTCTGCTATGTGTATCCACCAATCTTGTTAAATGCGATATTTACTCAGCGCACTTCATGTGTACACATTTTTAAACGATTGTCTGTTTCGTGCGTACGTGCAGACACACACTGAATTTGACAGACTAATCGCTCTAGCCTATAGGACTTCTCTGATTTATTGGCTGTTGATTATGATTAATATTTGAAATATACTTCTGAAATATAATAATAATATACTTCTCTAACATTTGGAGATAAAATGTTGTGTTTGGCCTCAGTTTATTCCTACAATTGGTCTGTGCTATCTGGGATCCTTGGGACATCCCTACCCCATTGAAGTTTACATTTAAAATGGTTAGGGTTAGGGTAAGGGTAGGGGTTAAGGTTAGGGTAAGGGTTAGGGTAGGGGTTACGGTTAGGGTTAGGGTAGGGGTTAAGGTTAGGGTAGGGGTTAAGGGTAAGGGTAGGTTTAGGGTTAGGGTTAGGGTTAGGGTAGGGGTTAAGTGTAAGGGTAGGTTTAGGGTTTAGAGTTAGGGTAAGGGTAGGGGTTAAGGGTAGGGTTAGGGTTTAGGGTTAGGGTAAGGGTAGGGGGTAGGGTTAGGGTTAGGGTTTAGGGTTTAGGGTTTAGGGTTAGGGTTAGGGTAGGGGTTAAGGTTAAGGGTAGGGGTTAAGGTAAGGGTAGGGTTAGGGTTTAGGGTTTAGGGTTAGGGTTAGGGTTAGGGTAGGGGTTAAGGGTAAGGGTAGGGTTAGGGTTTAGGGTTAGGGTAAGGGTAGGGGTTAAGGTAAGGGTAGGGTTAGGGTTTAGAGTTAGGGTAAGGGTAGGGGTTAAGGTAAGGGTAGGGTTAGGGTTAGGGTAGGGGTTAGGTTAGGGGTTAAGGGTATCGTAGGGACGTCCTAAGGACCCTGGATAGCACTGGCCCTGCATCATTTGTTCTCATTTGTTTTCCCTTCATATATTTCTGATCCTTCTTTCTACCCATCTCTGCTCTGCAGGGGCGGATTGGCCATCTGGCAATTCTGGCAAATGCCAGATGGGCTAGACCATTTTTTTGTTGGGTGAGAAAGGAGTGACAGGGAGAGAGGGGGAGAGAAAGGAGAGAGGGGGAGAGAGGTGAGATACGAGGGGGTAGAAAAAGGAGAGAGGGGGAGAGATGGGGAGAGAGGTGGGAGAAAAAGGAGAGGGGGGATAGATGGGGAGAGAGGTGGGATACAAAGGAGAGAGGGGAGAGATGGGGAGAGAAAGGAGAGAGGGGGAGAGAAAGGAGAGAGGGGGAGAGAGGGGGAGAGAGGTGGGATACAAAGGAGAGGGGGGGGAGAGAAATGAGAGAGGGGGAGAGAATGGAGAGATGGGGATAGAGGGGGAGAGAAAGGAGAGATGGGAGAGAGGGGGGAGAGAAAGGAGAGAGGTGGGATACAAAGGAGAGAGAGGGAGAGAAAAGAGAGAGAGGAAGAGAAAGGAGAGCTGGGGAGAGAGGGGGAGAGAAAGGAGAGATGGGAGAGAAGGGGAGAGAAAGGAGAGATGGGGGAGAGAAAGGAGAGATGGGAAGAGATGGGTAGAGAGGTGGGATACAAAGGAGAGAGGGGGAGAGAAAGGAGAGAGGGGGAGAGAGGGGGGAGAGAAGGGAGAGAGGGGGAGAGAAAGGAGAGATGGGAAGAGAAAGAAGAGAGTGGAGAGAAAAGAGAGAGGGGGAGAGAAAGAAGAGAGGGGGGAGAGAGGGGGAGAGAAAAGAGAGAGGGGAAGAGAAAGGAGAGATGGTGAGAGAGGGGGAGAGAAAGGAGAGAGGGGGAGAGAAAGGAGAGAGGGGGAGAGAGGGGGAGGGAGGGGGAGGGCAGACCCTTAACATTGCTTTTGGGCAACACAAACACAACCTCTTTAGTCCTCCTCCTCCTCACTTCTCTCTCTCTCTGTGAAATTCTGTTCCTGCTCTATCATTAAGACTGGGGAAGAGACAGACATCATTAAAGTCCATCCTCTGAGGACAACTTCTTAACAACATCTCTGTAAACAAACAGGTATCTTCTTTGATATGTATCACCTCATCACTTTTCCTCTCTCTCTCTCTCTCTCTCTCTCTCTCTCTCTCTCTCTCTCTCTCTCTCTCTCTCTCTCTCTCTCTCTCTCTCTCTCTGTCTCTGTCTCTGTCTCTGTCTCTGTCTCTCTTTCTCTGTCTCTGTCTCTCTCTCCCTCTCCCTCTCCCTCTCCTCTCCTCCCTCCCCTCTCTATCTCCCTCTCTCCCTCTCTATCTCCCTCTCCTCTCTCTCTCTCTCTCTCTCTCTCTCTCTCTCTCTCTCTCTCTCTCCTCTCCCCCCTCTCCTCTATTCTCCCCTCTCTCTCTCTACCCCTCTCCTCCCCCTCTCTATCTCCCTCTCCTCCCTCTCTGTCTCCCTCTCCTCCCCCTCTCTCCCTCCCCCTCTCCCCCTCTCCTCTCCTCCCTCTCCTCTCCTCTCCTCCCTCTCTATCTCCCTCTCCTCTCTCTCTCCCCATCTCCTCTCCTCTCCCCACTCCTCTCCTCCCTCTCTCTCTCTCCTCTCCCCCCTTTCCTCTCTCTCTACCCCTCTCCTCTCCTCTCCTCTCCTCTCCTCTCCTCTCCTCTCCTCTCCTCTCCTCTCCTCTCCTCTCCTCTCCTGCCTCCCCCTCTCCTCTCCTCTCCTCTCCTGCCTCTCCTCTCCTCTCCTCTCCTCTCCTCTCCTCTCCTCTCCTCTCTCTTTGTCATCCTCCTCTTCCTCCTCTTCCTCCTCCCTCCCCTCTCTCTCTCTCCCCCTACAGAGGAGCGAGGGTGATGGGCTGCCCCATGCCACGCGGGTGAAGGAGGGCTCCAGCGGGCTGGTACTGGCGCTGGTGTCCATGGCGTGTGTGGGCGGGTTGGTGGTGGTGGCGCTGACCATCGCCTGTCTCAGACACCACACCCAGCAGCTGGCCTCAGGGAAACTGGGCCTCGGACCCGAGGGAGGACCGGAGACACACTTTGACTACCAGGTAGGTGAGGTCAGGAGATATTTTGTTTGCATCCCAAATGACAACCTATTCCTTATATAGTGCACTACTTTTAAACCCTATGGGCCATGGTCAAAACCCACGTGCACGTCATTTCAACAACAAAACATGGATGAATTTGAATCAACTTGGAAACCATTGGAATTGCAAAAAGTCATCATCATCTTTATTTTCACCCTACTTTTAACCTAAATTCAATGAAATTGTATTTTTTTGTTGTTGTTGATTTCACATTGAATTAACATTAGCTGACAATTCAACAAAATCAAAACTAGATGTTGAAATTATGTCTATGCCCAATGGGAAGTAGTGCACTAGATAGAGAATAGTGTGCCATTTGGAACACATATAGTGCACTAGATAAGGAATAGGGTGCCATTTGGGACACAGCTAGTGCACTAGATAGGGAATAGGGTGCCATTTGGGACACAGCTAGTGCACTAGATAGGGAATAGGGTGCCATTTGGGACACAGCTAGTGCACTAGATAGGGAATAGGGTGCCATTTGGGACACAGATGGTGCACTAGATAGGGAATAGGGTGCCATTTGGGACACAGATAGTGCACTTTGAGAACCAGGCAGATGTGTGCAGAAAGTAGTTGTATTTTGTAGTTTGTTTGAAAATACCAACTTTTCAAATACTCAAGGTAGTGGAATATAGATTACAGTATATAGAGTTACAACTAATAGGCAACGAGTTTCTTTGATATTCAAATACAGGTCTCAGAAAAACTAATAATATTTGAAAGTATTTTGAATACTTCTCAGAAAACCAAATAATATATTTGAAGGTATTTGAATATATTGTCGCTGTCTGATAAAAACCTCTTATCTCCAAAAGAGAAACCTTTCAGGAAATGGAAAAATAAATACCGTACTTACAACATTTAAACAATTTAGAAGCTATTTGAATACATTTTCTTGGTCCTAGAGTCATGAAATGTTCAGAGTACATTGAAGGGAGTTACTGCTTTCAACAAATGTACAAACATTTTAATTGGCAAAAATTGATATACAGTTGAAAATGGCACAAATGGCACACTATTCCCTATCTAGTGCACTACTTCCCATTGGGCATAGACATAATTTCAACATCTAGTTTTGATTTTGTTGACTTGTCAGCTAATGTTAATTCAATGTGAAATCAACAACAACAAAAAAATACAATTTCATTGAATTTAGGTTAAAAGTAGGGTGAAAATTTTTCAGTCTTTTCATGTGAAGTTGATCATATACAGTTGAAGTTGGAAGTTTACATACATTTAGGTTGGAGTCATTCAAACTTGCTTTTCAACCACTCCACAAATTTCTTTTTAACAAACTATAGTTTTGGCAAGTCGGTTAGGACATCTACTTTGTACATGACACAAGTAATTTTTCCAACAATTGTTTACAGACAGATTATTTCATTTATAATTCACTGTATCACAATTCCAGTGGGTCAGAAGTTTACATACACTAAATTGACTGTGCCTTTAAACAGCTTGGAAAATTCCAGAAAATGATGTCATGGATTTAGAAGCTTCTGATATGCTAATTGAAATCATTTGAGTCAATTGGAGGTGTACCTGTGGATGTATTTCAAGGCCTACCTTCAAACGCAGTGCCTCTTTGCTTGACGTCATGGGAAAATCAAAAGAAATCAGCCAAGACCTCAGAAATAAAATTGTGGACCTCCATAAATCTGGTTCATCCTTGGGAGCAATTTCCAAACGCCTGAAGGTACCACGTTCATCTGTACAAACAATAGTACGCAAGCATAAACACCATGGGACCACGCAGCCGTCATACCGCTCAGGAAGGAGAAGCGTTCTGTCTCCTAGAGATGAGCGTACTTTGGTGCGAAAAGTGCGAATCAATCCCAGAACAACAGCAAAGGACCTTGTGAAGATGCTGGAGGAAACAGGTACAAAAGTATCTATATCCACAGTAAAACAAGTTCTATATCGACATAGCCTGAAAAGCCGCTCAGCAAGGAAGAAGCCACTGCTCCAAAACCGCCATAGAAAAGCCAGACTACGGTTTGCAACTGCACATGGGGACAAAGATCTTACGTTTTGGCGCAGTGGTCTAAGGCACTGCATCGCAGTGCTAGCTGTGCCACTAGAGATCCTGGTTCGAATCCAGGCTCTGCTGTAGCCGGCCGCAACCGGGAGACCAATGGGGCGGCGCCCAATTGGCCCAGTGTTGTCCAGGGTAGGGGAGGGAATAGCCGGCAGGGATGTAGTTCAGTTGATAGAGCATGGCGTTTGCAACGCCAGGGTTGTGGGTTCGATTCCCACGGGGGGCCAGTATAAAAAAATATGTATTCACTAACTGTAAGTCGCTCTGGATAAGAGTGTCTGCTAAATGACTAAAATGTAAATGTTAAGCATCCAACTTGCGGTTTGCAATGTTTGCAAATGGCTTTGCATTACTCTGCAGTATTTTCAGGGATCGTAAAAGGAATTGCAGCTTTCGACCTCTTTTCAGCGGCATGTTGAAAGAGTCATACAGTAGTTGAACATCACAACTTCATTATGTACCCCTGTGGGGCCAATGGACATTCAGGAGAATGGACATTTTACAGAAAGTTCAGATAGAAATGTATTGTGTAGATCATATATGACTCTCAGGTGGGATTGAAATAGTATAGGAGATGTGTGTGTGCTCTATCCATCCTATCTACAGCCCTGCTGTTAGTTGAAGGTAGCCAATCCAATATTTTCAGAAAAGTATTTGCTTTCTGAGATCTGTATTCAAATCTTTTTTTCTTTTTTTTTTTAAGTAGTCATTTTGGGGGGGTCTGTAGTCAGCTCCAAAGTAACTTTTTGTTCCCCTGGAAAAGAGAGTTCCTTTCCCAACTGACTGTAAAGTCGCTCTGGATAAGAGCGTCTGCTAAATGACTAAAATGTCAAATGTAAAGCACATAATTAAACCTCTAGTTATCCAGGTGGGAGATGTTAGAGCCTTATATGTGGCCTTCAATATTAGACTCCGGGACAGGATAGGCCTTTAGTTAACGTGAAAGACTAGGGGGGTATCAATCATGACGATGACAGTCATTATGAAGATCATATGATTGATTTAGAATACACCTTTATCATTATCCATTATTGTGACATCAATGACCAAAACTACCTCCTCTGCTTCATGTGACGGATAATGATGATGATGATAGTAAACAGGAGGAAGTCATAACGATGAAGGTGTCAACAACAACAACAACAATGATTATCGCAGATGAAAATGATGACACACAATTAGCTTCTAGTTTGACATGTCTTTGTTCATTATCTCAGAAGTTGTGACGATAATAATCATAATTATTGCTGATGAAAGTGATTAGCCTCTTGTTTACAGGAATCTCTCTCTCTCTCTCTCTCTCTGTCTCTCTGTCTCTCTCTCTCTCTCTCTCTCTCTCTCTCTCTCTACTTTCCCAGGAGCTCTGCAGGCAGCACATGGCAGCCAAGACTTCGTTCAGTCGTCAGGAGGCGGTGGGAGCGGGGGGCCGGAGGGGGACGGACACGTCCAGGGTGAGCAGTGTGTCGTCCCAGTTCAGCGACGGACCCCAACACAGCCCCTCCTCACACAGCAGTACACCCTCCTGGAGCGAGGAGCCCGCCCAGTCAAACATGGACATCTCTACTGGTCACATGATACTGGTCAGTATCAGGATATGGCGTCATTATATTTACTACTGGTCAGTATCAGAGGGTATGGGGTCATTATATTTACTACTGGTCAGTATCAGAGGGTATGGGGTCATTATATTACTACTGGTCAGTATCAGAGGGTATGGGGTCATTATATTACTACTGGTCAGTATCAGAGGGTATGGGGTCATTATATTACTACTGGTCAGTATCAGAGGGTATGGGGTCATTATATTTACTACTGGTCAGTATCAGAGGGTATGGGGTCATTATATTTACTACTGGTCAGTATCAGAGGGTATGGGGTCATTTACATTCAGGAAGCAAATTGCTGGGCATAATGCCATATATGGGGCAACTCAGAATGTGACATGGCACATAATAATCAGCGGTAGCCCCTTTACCTTACTACAGTGTTAGGAAAGATATAGGGCTGATTTCTCTGACACAGATAACGCCTGGTCCTCCACTTTTGAGGAGATTGAGCATGTTTTTCAGTCCAGGACCAGGCGTAATCTGTATCCAGGAAACGTCCCCTCATTGTTTAATAATGATCCTGGAGCTCTCGTCAAACACACTACAACAGCTGGTATAACATCCCACGTGAATGGGGAGGAGATTCTGAACTCTTAACGTTAGTGTCTCCTTCCCTCCCCCCCCCCAGGCCTATATGGAGGACCATCTGAAGAATAAGGACCGTCTGCTGAAGGAGTGGGAGGCTCTGTGCTCCTACCAGGCTGAACCCAGTGCTGCTACCGTAGCACAGAGTGAACCCCACCTGGAGAAGAACCGCTGCCCCGACTCTCTGCCCTGTGAGTCGTATATATATACTGTACCCCTCCTCTGGTTTCTCCTCCAGTCTCTCTGTACCCCTCCTCTGGTTTCTCCTCCAGTCTCTCTGTACCCCTCCTCTGGTTTCTCCTCCAGTCTCTCTGTACCCCTCCTCTGGTTTCTCCTCCAGTCTCTCTGTACCCCTCCTCTGGTTTCTCCTCCAGTCTCTCTGTACCCCTCCTCTGGTTTCTCCTCCAGTCTCTCTGTACCCCTCCTCTGGTTTCTCCTCCAGTCTCTCTGTACCCCTCCTCTGGTTTCTCCTCCAGTCTCTCTGTACCCCTCCTCTGGTTTCTCCTCCAGTCTCTCTGTACCCCTCCTCTGGTTTCTCCTCCAGTCTCTCTGTACCCCTCCTCTGGTTTCTCCTCCAGTCTCTCTGTACCCCTCCTCTGGTTTCTCCTCCAGTCTCTCTGTACCCCTCCTCTGGTTTATCCTCCAGTCTCTCTGTACCCCTCCTCTGGTTTATCCTCCAGTCTCTCTGTACCCCTCCTCTGGTTTATCCTCCAGTCTCTCTGTACCCCTCCTCTGGTTTCTCCTCCAGTCTCTCTGTACCCCTCCTCTGGTTTATCCTCCAGTCTCTCTGTACCCCTCCTCTGGTTTATCCTCCAGTCTCTCTGTACCCCTCCTCTGGTTTATCCTCCAGTCTCTCTGTACCCCTCCTCTGGTTTATCCTCCAGTCTCTCTGTACCCCTCCTCTGGTTTATCCTCCAGTCTCTCTGTACCCCTCCTCTGGTTTATCCTCCAGTCTCTCTGTACCCCTCCTCTGGTTTATCCTCCAGTCTCTCTGTACCCCTCCTCTGGTTTATCCTCCAGTCTCTCTGTACCCCTCCTCTGGTTTATCCTCCAGTCTCTCTGTACCCCTCCTCTGGTTTATCCTCCAGTCTCTCTGTACCCCTCCTCTGGTTTCTCCTCCGGTCTCTCTGTACCCCTCCTCTGGTTTATCCTCCGGTCTCTCTGTACCCCTCCTCTGGTTTCTCCTCCGGTCTCTCTGTACCCCTCCTCTGGTTTCTCCTCCGGTCTCTCTGTACCCCTCCTCTGGTTTCTCCTCCAGTCTCTCTGTACCCCTCCTCTGGTTTATCCTCCAGTCTCTCTGTACCCCTCCTCTGGTTTCTCCTCCAGTCTCTCTGTACCCCTCCTCTGGTTTCTCCTCCAGTCTCTCTGTACCCCTCCTCTGGTTTATCCTCCAGTCTCTCTGTACCCCTCCTCTGGTTTCTCCTCCAGTCTCTCTGTACCCCTCCTCTGGTTTCTCCTCCAGTCTCTCTGTACCCCTCCTCTGGTTTCTCCTCCAGTCTCTCTGTACCCCTCCTCTGGTTTCTCCTCCAGTCTCTCTGTACCCTCTGTGGTACATCTGTGGTCCTCTGTATATATATACTGTACCCCTCCTCTGGTTTCTCCTCCAGTCTCTCTGTACCCTCTGTGGTACATCTGTGGTCCTCTGTATATATATACTGTACCCCTCCTCTGGTTTCTCCTCCAGTCTCTCTGTACCCTCTGTGGTACATCTGTGGTCCTCTGTAGCTCAGCTGGTAGAGCATGGCGCTTGTAACGCCAAGGTAGTGGGTTCGATCCCTGGGACCACCCATACACAAAAAAAAAAAAAATTATGCGCACATGACTGTAAGTCTCTTTGGATAAAAGCGTCTGCTAAATATTATATTATTATTATTATACCCCTCCTCTGGTTTATCCTCCAGTCTTGGGCTGGGATTCAAACAAACTCAGATAAACAACCTGTGCACTAGGTTTGGACGTAAAGGGGGGATTTCTGCTTGAGCTGGCATCCGCAGCTTTTAGAGAAAACGTGATCTCAGCGAATGTCATGGAAAATGCCTTTAAAAGTCTATGGCTGTTCACAGGCCGTTAATTAATCTTCATTGGATTAAATCTTATTTCTGTACCTCCTGTACAGCTTGGTCAATCACTATCTCTTCTGTTCTATTCCAGATGATCACTCCCTTGTGAAACTGAAGGCAGAGAGCAACTCCACCAAAGAAGACTACATTAACGCCAGCACCATAGTAAGATCTCTGACTACTACTTTTTGGGAAAGGGAAAGGGAGATACCTAGTCGTCATGCTCAGGGGATGGCGATGGTGTAGACGTTGTCCTGTGGTCGACACAGATTTAGAAGTTAATGTCATCGTTATCCTGTCTCTGTAAACCCCAGATTGACCACGACCCTCGACTGCCTGCTTACATCGCCACCCAGGGACCACTGGCGCACACCATCGCTGACTTCTGGCAGGTCAGTGGCACACAGAACTTCTGAGGAAACATGTATTGCTAAACGCTAAAGACTGTGGTAGATGACCAATACTGTGTATTTGTTGTATAGTGGTACGTTTGACAGTGATAGGCCACTGGAACCTGTATGTCACAGTATGCCAGTGCAGTGCACTGTAACCGCAGTCATTAATGCAGTCAAGGTCTGACAATGTTTTGGACACTTTGTTGTAATATAGATGGTGTGGGAGAATGGTTGCACGGTGATAGTGATGATGGCAAACCTGGTTGAGGACGGAGAGACTCGGTGTGTTCGCTACTGGCCTGACGAGGGATCCTCCCTCTACCACATCTACGAGGTGAGTGGTTTAACTCTGGATAGACACCGCTGGTGTGTGTGTGTGTGTGTGTGTGTGTGTGTGTGTGTGTGTGTGTGTGTGTGTGTGTGTGTGTGTGACTGAGAATCTTTTTTTTCTTCCTCTGTGTGTTTGACCAAATGCTATTTCTCTGTAAACAAAATAACAACACACTTTGCATGCTTATACAGAAGGGCACTCAACTTGTATTGCACCAGCTGAGGCTGCTGAGGGCAGGATGGCTCATAGTAATGGCTGGAATGGAGTCAATGGAATGTCATCAACCACATGGAAACCACAGGTTTGGTACCATTCCATTGACTCCACTCCAGACATTACTATGAGCCGTCTTCCCCTCAGCAGCCTCCGCTGTACTGCACTGACACAAATGACTGATGATTGGTTGAAATAAATTGATAAGAAGATTGTGGGAGCTGTACTGTTAGATATTCAGTGCTTTCAGATATTATTGACCATAACCTGTTGTTGAAAACACGTATGCGTTATGGCTTTTCAACCTCTGCCATATCGTGGATTCAGAGCTACTTATCTAATAGAACAGAGAGTTTTCTTTAATGGAAGCTTCTCTAATGTTAAACATGTAAACTGTGGTGTACCGCAGGGCAGCTCTCTAGGCCCTCTACTCTTTTCTATTTTTACCAATGACATTAAACAAAGCATGTGTGTCCATGTATGCTGATGATTCAACCATATACACATCAGCAACCACAGCTAATGAAGTCACTGAAACCCTTAACAAAGAGTTGCAGTCTGTTTTGGAATGGGTGGCCAGTAATAAACTGGTCCTGAACATCTCTAAAACTAAGAGCATTGTATTTGGTACAAATCATTCCCTAAATTCTAGACCTCAGCTGAATCTGGTAATGAATGGTGTGGCTGTTGAACAAGTTGAGGAGACTAAATTTGTGAGGACAGACGCTGGGAGACGAGAAAGCAAGTACAGGGAGTAAACATTTAATATATACAGACATGAAACAAAACACGGACAGCATCTGGACAGGGGAAACATAACGACATTACTGCTGACACAGGGATCAAACAGATATAGGGGAGGTAATTAAACAGCGATGTAGTCCAGGTGAGTCCAATGAAGCGCACATGCGCGTAACGAATGGTGACAGGTGTGCATAATGATGGGCAGCCTGGCGCCCTCGAGCGCCAGGGAGGGGGAGCAGGGGTGACAAAATTACTTGCCGTTACCTTAGATTGCAAACTGTCGTGGTCAAAACATATAGATTCAATGGGTTGTAAAGATGGGGAGAGGTATGTCTGTAATAAAGAGATGCTCTGCTTTTTTGACACCACGCTCCACAAAGCAAGTCCTGCAGGCTCTAGTTTGATCTAATCTTGATTATTGTCCAGTCGTGAGGTCCAGTGCTGCAAGGAAAGACATAGTTAAGCTGCAGCTGGTCCAGAACAGAGCGACAGGTCCTGCTCTTCATTGTAATCAGAGGGCTGATATAGATACTATGCATGCCAGTCTCTCTTGGCTAAGAGTTGAGGAGAGACTGACTGTGTCACTTCTTCTTTTTATAAGAAATATTAATGTTGGAAATTCCAAATTGGTTGCATAGACAATTTACACACACATTTACCCAACCAGACATGCCACCAGTGGTCTTTTCACAGTCCCAGAGCAGATTCAAGGATCATACAGTGCTAGATTGCATGGAACTCCCTTCCATCTCATATAGTGCAAGTTCGTTTCCAGGTAAGATGACTGAGAACACATTCTCATTTACAGCAACAACCTGGGGAATAGTTACAGGGGAGAGGAATGAGCCAATTGGAAGCTGGGGATGATTAGGTGGTCATGATGGTATGAGGGCCAGATTGGGAATTTAGCGAGGACACCGTGGTTAACACCCCTACTTTTACGATAAGTGCCATGGGATCTTTAGTGTCCACAGAGAGTCAGGACACCCGTATAACATACCATCTGAAAGACAGAACCCTATACAGGGCAATGTCCCCAATTGCTGCCCTGGGGCATTTATTTTAGACCAGAGGAAAGAGTGCCTCCTACTGGCCCCTCCAACACCACTTCCAGCAGCATCTGGTCTCCCATCCAGGGACTGACCAGGACCAACCCTGCTTAGCTTCAGAGGCAAGCCAGCAGTGGGATGCAGGGTGGTGCGCTGCTGGCTAAAAAAAGCAACCCTGGTTTCAAAAAACAAATAAAGCAACACCTCACGGCCCATGTGACCTACTTTTTCGTTATGTGTTGGACCCCAGTAAGACTAGCTGTCGCCATTGGCGCCGGCTAATGGGGATCCTAATCAAATCTAATAAAACAAATATTATTATTCTTCATCTTCTTCTTCCTTCTTAGTGTGACTGTTGTGCCCACATATTTTAAATACCACGTTTATATTATACATCTCTATGGGTGTGCCCTACCAGGTGAATTTGGTCTCTGAACACATCTGGTGTAAAGACTTCCTGGTTCGTAGTTTCTACCTGAAGAACGTTCAGACCCAGGAGACTCGTACCCTGACACAGTTCCACCTGCTAAGCTGGCCGGCCAATGGAATCCCCACCTCCACGCGCCCTCTGCTGGACTTCCGCAGGTACGGCAGGTAGCCTAGCGGTTAGAGCGTTGCTGGTTTGAATACCCGAGCCGTCAAGGATGAAGAATGTGTCGATTTTTTTTCCCTTGAGCGAGACACAACCCTAACTCGCTCCAGGTGGCCGCACTACTATGGCTGACCCAGTGAAACAACACATTTCACTGCACCTATCGTACTACTATGGCTAACCTTGTAAAAACAACATATTTCACTGCACCTATCCGGTGTATGTGACAATGCAACATGTTTGATGGCCCTGTCTTAGTGGTTCTGCTGAGTCCTGTAGCTGTAACCTAGTGTAGCAGATGGGGCTCTGTGAAACTCACTCCTCAGCCTGAAGTGTCTCCACTTGCGCTGCCGAATAGGGTAAGAGGCTTCAGGAGGGTGGAGGCAGAGGTCCTGGGTTCGAGCCTCAGGTATGAGCCGAATCAGGAGGAAGCGGTACCCGCTAAGCAAACAGCGTGACGTCCTTTTTGCTAGCACGTGGCCAGTGATGTCCTGTATGACTCATCCTCTGTAGCCTCCTTGACCCTTGACCCTGACGGCATTTATTAAACCGTGTACTGTATATTTGCCTTCATTGTTAGTTGTCCCTCCCTGATTGTCCCTCTCTTCCTCTCTTCCTCTCTCGTTCCAAGACCATCCCTCTATATCCCTCCCTCCCACATCTCCCAGTGTCATTTTTGTGATTTGCAGCTAGTAGTCTGGGTCCAGTTGCATAGTCACAAAAATGATAATTGGCAGGTGTGACTGCAGCAGGAGTCGACGCTGGCTGGATAGTCAAACAGTCGCAACGTCCCCCCCCCCCCCCCCCCTTCCTTCCTTCCTTCCTTCCATCCTTCCTCACTTTCTGTCCTTTCCACTGATGAGTTTCTCTAACCTCAACCTCACAAGACTAACTTTAATTGTTATCCTTTAGGCAGGCAGAGTCAGGTTGTTTTTCTGTGTGTATTTTAAGATCAGTACAGCAGAAATGTAACACAGTACTTAGTATGCGGTATCCAATCTAAACTTGTCAGCTAAAATGACATTTTATGATATATTGAACTCTCTCCATCCCACCCTTCGGCCCACTCCTCTGACTCCCTCTAACAGGAAGGTGAATAAGTGCTACAGAGGTCGATCCTGCCCCATCATCGTCCACTGCAGGTAAACCTAGCTCAGTGTTTTCATTGACAAAGGGCCATAGGAGTTGGCTGTACAGCACAAACAGGTAGAAGAGACTTTTGCGTTCCCTTTGATATTTTAAGTAGAAATTGTGCACAAAAATTGAATTTTAAGTACCCTTTAATATAGACCTCCGTGCACCCTCTTTGACTTCTAAGAAGATTTTAACCCACTTAACCCCAACATTTCTCCAAGTTTTCACCATCATTGTAAAGCCCTAGTTATTTTGTTGCTTTGACAAAGTAATTTCTGAAGAATATTATTTATTTCATGTGATTAGTGATTCATTTACGTCTGTCCCTCATGTTAAGGTCAACCCTGTTACGTGAACTGAACTCTCGTTTTAATATGGTCAAACTATTCCTTTTTTAAAATATTTTTTTCAAAAGAAACATTGAACATCTAATAGCCAATTATAGTGTAAAAGCAGCTAGTTCTACTCTTTTGAGCCTTTTTCTGGTGTTTTGTGGTGGAAAACGAAGCATGTCGAGCACAACACGTCAACCCTGTTACCCGCAGATAGACAGGCTAGAAATGTTTTAACAATTTCAATTTTTTGTGGCATTCAATTGCCACTCCCAGTTAGACACAAGGTTCCATTCCCTCTGTCACAAGGGGATTTATGGCTGATTTAAGATGAAATTACGGTCAACCCCTTTTACGGTCAACCCTGTTACGGTCAACCCCATGTTACGGTCAACCATGTTATGGTCAACCCATGTTACGGTCAACCCATGTTACGGTCAACCCCTCTAACGGTCAACCCGGTTACGGTCAACCCCGTTAACAGTCAACCAATGGCACGGTCAACCCTGTTACGGTCAACCCTTTTACAGTCAACCAATGTAACGGTCATCCCTGTTACGGTCAACCCTGTTAACAGTCAACCATGTTACGGTCAACCCTAGTACGGTCAACCCTGTTACGGTCAACCCTGTTACGGTCAACCCTGTTACGGTCAACCCTGTTAACGGTCAACCCTGTTACTTTATATGGTACTTAATAGGCCATACAATAGTATGTTTTTTATTTAACCTCTTGATATTGGAAAACTTGTTCTTTTTTAAAGTTTAACATGTGCGCTTTATGACAGAATGTTTAAAATTAGGTGAAATCAAATGTTAGTGTTTTTTTTTGTTTTTAAAGCACTGGGAACCTCTAACCCTGGCAGTTTGACTGGAAAACTCGCAATGGCTGCCAATCCACCCATTATTCCATCTATTGACTTGAATAGGGAGACGTGTTCTATAGATTATATTTCTACGGTCTTTATGACACGCTGTGATCTGATGACGTATTCCTCTGTCTCATACAGTGACGGCACTGGCAGAACTGGAACCTACATCCTTATTGACATGGTCCTCAATCGCATGGCTAAGGGTGAGTCAGACATCTTTGATCCTGTCAGACATCTTTGATAGTTTGGCCTTGTGGTTTATGTACAGTATTGTGGATCAGTGACTCCATGTTGGTGAACGCGATTTTCCCCGTGGCATAATGCACACTGTGGGTTTCCAGGTGTGAAGGAGATTGACATTGCTGCGACACTGGAACACATTCGGGATCAGAGACCGAGCTTAGTGCGTACCAAGGTATGGCCTTCTCAACTACATATCTCATGGCACCAGCATGATCTATCTGTGTGTGTGTGTGTGTGTGTATCTCTCACTTGGTCATCCCCAAAGCCAACACCTCCTTTGGCCGCCATTCCTTCCAGTTCTCTGCTGCCAATGACCGGAACGAATTGCAAAAATCTCTGAAGCTGGAGACACTTATTCTCCCTCGCTAACTTTAAGCGTCAGTGGTCAGAGCACCTTACCGATCACTGCACCTGTACACAGCCCATCTGAAATTAGCCCACCCAACTACCTCATCCCCATATTGTTATTTATTTTGCTCATTTGCACCCCAGTATCTCTATTTGCACATCATCTCTTGCACATCTATCATTCCAGTGTTAATACGAAATTGTAACTATTTTGCACTATGGCCTATTTATTGCCTTACCTCCATAACTTACTACATTTGCACACACTGTATATATATTTTCTGTTGTATTTTTGACTTTATGTTTTGTTTTACCCCATATGTAACTCTGTGTTGTTGTTTTTATCGCACTGCTTTGCTTTATCTTGGCCAGGTCGCAGTTGTAAATGAGAACTTGTTCTCAACTGGCTTACCTGGTTAAATAAAGGTGAAATAAAAATAAAAAATAAAAATCTTTGTGTGTGTGTGTCTCTGACAGTCTCCCTCCCTCTCTGTCTCCCTCTCAGGACCAGTTTGAGTTTGCCCTAACCGCCGTGGCGGAAGAGGTCAATGCCATCCTGAAGGCTCTGCCACAGTGATCTCTACGTCTATCACCTCTACCAGCTCCTGTGCCATAACCTTTACAACTAGAATTAACATGAACGTTATGCATCATAATACCGGTGTCGGCCATATTGAGTGTCCCCGTGATTGTACCGGTCACACTGCTGTGGTCTGAGGGGCTGTTCACGATCTAGTAATTCTATTTCTATGGCCATTATTAACCCTTCCTCCACATCCAGATACAAAACCAGGGAGACGTCCATTATTATTACACCAATGACCATAGGAGTTAGCAAGACAGCACGAACAGATCTGGGGCCAGGCTGCTATTATTATGCATTCATAATTAAATTAAAAAATATATATTTTTTTTAATCATCCTGTAGATTATTCCAATCAGACAAAAAAAACACTTTACATTTACAATAGGACCCCTTTACAGTGTCTTGTTATTGGATGTTATATTGAGATCTGGCCCTAAAATACTGTCACACGATAATTAAAAATGTCTCCTTTCTTACTCTGTTCCTCAGTCTCAGGCAATTACCATGTTCCCTCCTGCTCTGTTGTATTACCATGTTCCCTCCTGCTCTGCTGTCATGGAGATGATGTATTACCATGTTTCCTCCTGCTCTGCTGTCATGGAGACGTTGTATTACAATGTTCCCTCCTGCTCTTCTGTATTACCATGTTCCCTCCTGCTCTGCTGTCATGGAGATGTTGTATTACCATGTTCCCTCCTGCTCTGCTGTCATGGAGATGTTGTATTACCATGTTCCCTCCTGCTCTGCTGTCATGGAGATGTTGTATTACCATGTTCCCTCCTGCTCTGCTGTCATGGAGATGTTGTATTACCATTTTACATTTTAGTCATTTAGCAGACGCTCTTATCCAGAGCGACTTACAGTTAGTGAGTGCATACATTTTCATACTGGCCCCCCGTGGGAAACGAACCCACAGCCCTGGCGTTGCAAGCGCCATGCTCTACCAACTGGGCTACAGGGGACTTGTGCCCTTCTGTTCTGCTGTTGAGGAGATGTTGTTTAAAACTACATTGTACTCCAGTAGGTATCCATCCACATCATGAGGCCCGTGGCTCATACACTTTTTTTTATGCAAGAAGACAGAGACCCTGACTATGGCGAGGGTGAAGTGAGTGACATACTAGTGTATCATACGATCCACCAGTTTCTCTAAGAGGCTGGTGTTTGCCTCTAACATGATTGTCTGTTATTCAACTGGAACTCTAAACCCAATGCGTTATTTTGTAATTGGACTATTACTGTATACTGACTACCTAACCACTCACATCTGAATCATATATATATATATTAGTGTCTTCAGTGTTACTGTAAAACCTCTGTGATTATTGTAAATCATTCACCTAATTATGTATTATATGTTTATTAATGTAGCAAACACAGAAAACAACTATAAAAATATTTTTCAATCGATGTATGTAATTAAATCTCTATTGTGATGTGGTGCAACAGCATAGAGGGGTCTGACTGTTATTTTCCATTCACATCCCATAATACTGACTAGTAACCTTAGGAACCAATGTCTACATCCCATAATACTGACTAGTAACCTTAGGAACCAATGTCTACATCCCATAATAATAATAATATAATATGCCATTTAGCAGACGCTTTTATCCAAAGCGACTTACAGTCATGTGTGCATACATTTTTACGTATGGGTGGTCCCGGGGATCGAACCCACTACCCTGGCGTTACAAGCACCGTGCTCTACCAATTGAGCTACAGAGGACCAATTGGTAGAGCATGGCGCTTGTAATGACTAGTAACCTTAGGAACCAATGTCTACATCCCATAATACTGACTAGTAACCTTAGGAACCAATGTCTACATCCCATAATACTGACTAGTAACCTTAGGAACCAATGTCTACATCCCATAATACTGACTAGTAACCTTAGGAACCAATGTCTACATCCCATAATACTGACTGGTAACCTTTGGAACAAATGTCTACATCCCATAATACTGACTAGTAACCTTAGGAACCAATGTCTACATCTAGAATACATTCAGTTGGCCTGGTTAAACCAGAGTGAAAGCTGTCCCACTGGACACAGATGTCAGTTCAACATCTAACTTTGATTTACATTTGGTTGAGTTGCCAACTAACGTGAATTCAAAGTGAAATCGACAAAGAAATTTGCCATGACATTGGATTTAGGTGAAAAAAAGACAAAAGTTCCCCAAATTCCTGTACGTCGATTACTTTTTGCAAATCCAATCAGTTGTTCATGTTTATTCAGTTGAATCACATCGACTCACACTGAATCACAGTTGTTGTTGAAATGTCGTAGAAACAACGTTGAATCAACCATTTGCCGTTTCATATGTGAAATAGCTGTTTTCACATGTTCAGACAGTAAGAAGACATAGCGGCAGAATAAATTCAACCACACCTTTGTTTTATCACAAAACCAGCTAGCAACCTCTGTCCGGTGGAGTCCACAAAGCATATTGCATGTACAGTAACAGACAGTTCTACAGCATGGTCAGGCAAGTTAATGTTTCCGACATTTTCGGACCACTAAACAACTATTGATTTAGAACCACAGAGAGTTACTGCAAGTCGCAAAGAAAACAGGAGCTGCCTCCACTATTCCAGCACCATTTCAACTTCAACATTTCAACATCATCAAATCGCCACTGCTTAGTCTAATACAGTGACACCTAAAAGATACCAAAAACAATTTAGTCCAATCAACATAAGCTAAATATGATGTGGGTGTCCATGGTTCTGATTTCTGTTTGCGTGTGTGTGTGTGTGTGTGTGTGTTCGTGCAAGTAGAAAAACATGTTGACTCACCCTACTTGTAGAGAAACGCCAAAGCCATGATGACTAAACGGTGTATCACTCTGTCATATAGTACATACTTTTAGTTTTGTTGTCCTGGGCTACCTGGCTAAAATGCTTGCTTGCTAGGCTAACTTCCATTCAAGGGCAACGTTAGCTAGTTAACATTAGCCTTCTACATCTAGCTACATATTGAACTTCCATCCTCTCAGCCCAGGGGCACAATGTATGAATTAATGGTTGGATCAGAATCGCCGTTGTAATCATTGGCCAGTACGGAGAATTAAGTAAAACCACAAGTCCAAATCCCTATCTCCATCCATGGCTAATTTAGGAAAGGGACGATTTTAGCTAGCTGGCTAGCTAGCCACTGGAGGACAACAACACAACGAGATTCAACAATTCAAGTTTTTCTGAACAGCGCAAACTGACTCTAATCAGAAAATAAAGAGGAGTGGGAGGCCCCGGTGCACAACTGAGCAAGAGGACAAATACATTAGAGTGTCTAGTTTGAGAAACAGACGCCTCACAGGTCCTCAACTGGCAGCTTCATTAAATAGTCCCGCAAAACAACAGTGAAGAGGCAACTCCGGGATGCTGACCTTCTAAGCAGAGTTGCAAAGAAAAAGTCCAGTGTCTATGTTCTTTTGCCCATCTTAATCTTTTCTTTTTATTGGCCAGTCTGAGATATGGCTTTTTCTTTGCAACTCTGCCTAGAAGGTCAGCATCCCGGAGTCGCCTCTTCACCGTTGACGTTGAGACTGGTGTTTTGCGGGTACTATTTAATGAAGCTGCCAGTTGAGGACCTGTGAGGCGTCTGTTTCTCAAACTAGACACTCTAATGTATTTGTCCTCTTGCTCAGTTGTGCACCGGGGCCTCCCACTCCTCTTTCTATTCTGGTTAGAGCCAGTTTGGGCTGTTCTGTGAAGAGAGTAGTACACAGCGTCGTACGAGATCTTCAGTTTCTTGGCAATTTCTCGCATGGAATAGCCTTCATTTCTCAGAACAAGAATAGACTGACGAGTTTCAGAAGAAAGTTATTTGTTTCTGGCCATTTTGAGCCTGTAATCGAACCCACAATTGCTGATGCTCCAGATACTCAACTAGTCTCAAGAAGGCCAGTTGTATTGCTTCTTTAATCAGCACAATAGTTTTCAGCTGTGCTAACATAATTGCAAAGGGTTTTCTAATGATCAATTAGCCTTTTTAAATGATAAACTTGGATTAGCAAACACAACGTGCCATTGATCATTAGAAAACACTGTATTTCTGATTAATTAGATGTTATTTTAATGGGCCAAAAAAAATATTTTCTTTAGAAAACAAGGACATATCTACGTGACCCAAAACTTTTGAACGGTAGTGTACATTTTTTTTCTTCAGATGTAATACCTTCATGTTTTTTGTTGTTGTAAGGGGTGCTCAGTGTAAAGTTTCAGTCTGGTATAACCAGGCTAACATTCAGTGTGTGTGGCAAATTGATCAGCTTTCAATTCATATAGATGACTTTATTATCATACATTTCATAGTATTGAAACATGTAGTCATGGTTTAAAATGCTTCCCAGGACACATTATCTTATAAGACATGTTAAAATGCAAATAATTTAATGTGGATGAGTTATTTATGGTTCAAAATACTTTACAAAGACTATTTCTTTAATTTAGCTATATACACACACTCACACATACATAGTTCATACATATGTATTTGTCAGTTTTCTTTTATTTTTCAAATAAAACTTTGAAAAGTGTTAATCAGCTGGTACAGTAAGCCACGGGGGCGGGCTGAGAGATTTGACCTTTGACCTGTTGGGAGCAAACGGATATGGACGCAACATTAGAGACACAGCAAAGGCTGCTGGGAGCTACAGCACACCTCTCTCTCTAGTCTACATCTATACCTATCTATCCCAATCTGTTATTCTTGGGTTAACTAGCTACTAGCTATTCTGCTCATCTTGGGTTAACTAACTACAAGCTATGCTGTTCATCCTGGGTTAACTAGCTACTACCTATCCTCTTCATCTTGGTTTAACTAGCTAAAATCTATCCTGTTCTTCTTTGGTTAACTAGATACTACCTATCCTGTTCATCCTGGGTTAACTGGTTACTAGCTATCCTGTTCATCTTGGGTTAACTAGCTACTACCTATCCTGTTCATCCTGGGTTAACTAGCTACTAGTTATCCTGTTCATCCTGGGATAACTGGTTACTAGCTATCCTGTTCATCTTCGGTTAACTAGATACTACCTATCCTGTTCATCCTGGGTTAACTGGTTACTAGCTATCCTGTTCATCTTGGCTTAACTAGCTACTACCTATACTGTTCATCCTGGGTTAACTAGCTACTAGCGATTATGTTCATCCTGGATTAACTAGCTACTACCTATCCTGTTCATCTTGGTTTAACTAGCTAAAAGCTATCCTGTTCTTCTTTGGTTAACTAGCTACTAGTTATCCTGTTCATCCTGGGTTAACTAGCTACTACCTATTATGTTCATCCTGGATTAACTAGCTACTAGTTATCCTGTTCATCTTGAGTTAACTAGCTACTAGCTATCCTGTTCATCCTGGGTTAACTAGCTACTAGCTATCCTGTTCATCTTTGGTTAACTAGCTACTAGTTATCCTGTTCATCCTGGGTTAACTAGCTACTAGCTATCCTGTTCATCTTGGGTTAACTAGCTACTACCTATCCTGTTCATCTTGGTTTAACTAGCTACTAGCTATTCTGTTCATCCTTGGTTAACTAGCTACTAGCTATCTTGTTCATCTTGGTTTAACTAGATACTATCTATTATATAATAAAGCAGTGAGACTGCAAACCTCCCCTACATCTACCCCCAATCTATTCATCCTGCCTCCCTCTCCAAGGTTCACCCATTCTCACTATTTAATAGGTTATGTTGACTTCCCTACATCCTACTGTAAACACAGCAACAAATCAGTGGTATGTTCTCTTCTATATCCTCTATATTCTCTTGTGATAACCAGAGGGCTACTACTCAGGTCTACTACTACTCAGGTCTTCTACTACTCAGGTCTTCTACTACTCAGGTCTTCTACTACTACTACTCAGGTCTTCTACTACTCAGGTCTTCTACTACTCAGGTCTTCTACTACTCAGGTCTTCTACTACTACTACTCAGGTCTTCTACTACTCAGGTCTTCTACTACTCAGGTCTTCTACTACTCAGGTCTTCTACTACTACTACTCAGGTCTTCTACTACTCAGGTCTTCTACTACTCAGGTCTTCTACTACTCAGGTCTTCTACTACTACTACTCGGGTCTTCTACTACTCAGGTCTTCTACTTCTACTACTCAGGTCTTCCACTACTACTACTCAGGTCTTCTACTACTCAGGTCTTCTACTACTCAGGTCATCTACTACTCAGGTCATCTACTACTCAGGTATTCTACTACTACTACTCGGGTCTTCTACTACTCAGGTCTTCTACTACTCAGGTCTTCTACTTCTACTACTCAGGTCTTCTACTTCTACTACTCAGGTCTTCTACTACTCAGGTCTTCTACTACTCAGGTCTTCTACTACTCAGGTATTCTACTACTCAGGTCTTCTACTACTACTACTCAGGTCTTCTACTACTCAGGTCTTCTACTACTCAGGTCATCTACTACTCAGGTCTTCTACTACTACTACTCGGGTCTTCTACTACTCAGGTCTTCTACTACTCAGGTCTTCTACTACTCAGGTCTTCTACTACTCAGGTCTTCTACTACTCAGGTCTTCTACTTCTACTACTCAGGTCTTCTACTTCTACTACTCAGGTCTTCTACTACTCAGGTCTTCTACTACTCAGGTCTTCTACTACTCAGGTATTCTACTACTCAGGTCTTCTACTACTACTACTCAGGTCTTCTACTACTCAGGTCTTCTACTACTCAGGTCATCTACTACTCAGGTCTTCTACTACTACTACTCGGGTCTTCTACTACTCAGGTCTTCTACTACTCAGGTCTTCTACTACTCAGGTCTTCTACTACTCAGGTCTTCTACTACTCAGGTCTTCTACTTCTACTACTCAGGTCTTCTACTACTCAGGTCTTCTACTACTCAGGTCTTCTACTACTACTACTAAGGTCTTCTACTACTCAGGTCTTCTACTACTCAGGTCTTCTACTTCTACTACTCAGGTCTTCTACTACTCAGGTCTTCTACTTCTACTACTCAGGTCTCCTACTACTCAGGTCTTCTACTACTCAGGTCTTCTACTACTCAGGTCTTCTACTACTACTACTCAGGTCTTCTACTACTCAGGTCTTCTACTACTCAGGTCATCTACTACTCAGGTCTTCTACTACTACTACTCAGGTCTTCTACTACTCAGGTCTTCTACTACTCAGGTCATCTACTACTCAGGTCATCTACTACTCAGGTCTTCTACTACTCAGGTCTTCTACTTCTACTACTCAGGTCTTCTACTACTCAGGTCTTCTACTACTCAGGTCTTCTACTACTCAGGTCTTCTACTACTCAGGTCTACTACTACTCAGGTCTACTACTACTCAGGTCTTCTACTACTCAGGTCTTCTACTACTCAGGTCTTCTACTACGCAGGTCTTCTACTACTCAGGTCTTCTACTACTACTACTCAGGTCTTCTACTACTACTACTCAGGTCTTCTACTACTCAGGTCTTCTACTACTACTACTCAGGTCTTCTACTACTCAGGTCTTCTACTACTACTACTCAGGTCTTCTACTACTACTACTCAGGTCTTCTACTACTCAGGTCTTCTACTACTCAGGTCTTCTACTACGCAGGTCTTCTACTACTCAGGTCTTCTACTACTCAGGTCTTCTACTACTCAGGTCTTCTACTACGCAGGTCTTCTACTACTCAGGTCTTCTACTACTACTACTCAGGTCTTCTACTACGCAGGTCTTCTACTACGCAGGTCTTCTACTACTCAGGTCTTCTACTACTCAGGTCTTCTACTACTCAGGTCTTCTACTACGCAGGTCTTCTACTACTCAGGTCTTCTACTACTACTACTCAGGTCTTCTACTACTACTACTCAGGTCTTATACTACTCAGGTCTTCTACTACTCAGGTCTTCTACTACTCAGATCTTCTACTACTCAGGTCTTCTACTACTCAGGTCTTCTACTACTACTACTCAGGTCTTCTACTACTCAGGACTTCTACTACTCAGGTCTTCTACTACTCAGGTCTTCTACTACGCAGGTCTTCTACTACTCAGGTCTTCTACTACGCAGGTCTTCTACTACTCAGGTCTTCTACTACTCAGGTCTTCTACTACTACTACTCAGGTCTTCTACTACTCAGGTCTTCTACTACTCAGGTATTCTACTACCCAGGTCTTCTACTACTACTACTCAGGTCCTCTACTACTCAGGTCTTCTACTACTCAGGTCTTCTACTACTCAGGTCTTCTACTTCTACTACTCAGGTCTTCTACTACTCAGGTCTTCTACTTCTACTACTCAGGTCTTCTACTACTCAGGTCTTCTACTACTCAGGTCTTCTACTTCTACTACTCAGGTCTTCTACTACTCAGGTCTTCTACTACTCAGGTCTTCTACTACTCAGGTCTTCTACTACTACGGTCTTCTACTACTCAGGTCTTCTACTACTCAGGTCATCTACTACTCAGGTCTTCTACTACTACTACTCAGGTCTTCTACTACTCAGGTCTTCTACTACTCAGGTCTTCTACTACTCAGGTCTTCTACTACTCAGGTCTTCTACTACTACTACTCAGGTCTTCTACTACTCAGGTCTTCTACTACTCAGGTCTTCTACTACTACTACTCAGGTCTTCTACTACTCAGGTCTTCTACTACTCAGGTCTTCTACTACTACTACTCAGGTCTTCTACTACTCAGGTCTTCTACTACTCAGGTCATCTACTACTACTACTCAGGTCTTCTACTACTCAGGTCTTCTACTACTCAGGTCTTCTACTACTCAGGTCATCTACTACTCAGTTCTTCTACTTCTACTACTCAGGTCTTCTACTACTCAGGTCTTCTACTACTCAGGTCATCTACTACTACTACTCAGGTCTTCTACTACTCAGGTCTTCTACTACTCAGGTCTTCTACTACTCAGGTCTTCTACTACAAAGGTCTTCTACTACTCAGGTCTTCCACTACTCAGGTCATCTACTACTCAGGTCTTCTACTACTACTACTCAGGTCTTCTACTACTACTACTCAGGTCTTCTACTACTCAGGTCTTCTACTACTCAGGTCTTCTACTACTCAGGTCTACTACTACTCAGGTCTACTACTACTCAGGTCTTCTACTACTCAGGTCTTCTACTACTCAGGTCTTCTACTACGCAGGTCTTCTACTACTCAGGTCTTCTACTACTACTACTCAGGTCTTCTACTACTACTACTCAGGTCTTCTACTACTCAGGTCTTCTACTACTCAGGTCTTCTACTACGCAGGTCTTCTACTACTCAGGTCTTCTACTACTCAGGTCTTCTACTACTACTACTCAGGTCTTCTACTACTCAGGTCTTCTACTACTCAGGTCTTCTACTACGCAGGTCTTCTACTACTCAGGTCTTCTACTACTACTACTCAGGTCTTCTACTACGCAGGTCTTCTACTACTCAGGTCTTCTACTACTCAGGTCTTCTACTACTCAGGTCTTCTACTACGCAGGTATTCTACTACTCAGGTCTTCTACTACTACTACTCAGGTCTTCTACTACTACTACTCAGGTCTTATAGTACTCAGGTCTTCTACTACTCAGGTCTTCTACTACTCAGATCTTCTACTACTCAGGTCTTCTACTACTCAGGTCTTCTACTACGCAGGTCTTCTACTACTCAGGTCTTCTACTACTCAGGTCTTCTACTACTACTACTCAGGTCTTCTACTACTCAGGACTTCTACTACTCAGGTCTTCTACTACTCAGGTCTTCTACTACGCAGGTCTTCTACTACTCAGGTCTTCTACTACGCAGGTCTTCTACTACTCAGGTCTTCTACTACTCAGGTCTTCTACTACTCAGGTCTTCTACTACTACTACTCAGGTCTTCTACTACTCAGGTCTTCTACTACTCAGGTATTCTACTACCCAGGTCTTCTTCTACTACTACTCAGGTCCTCTACTACTCAGGTCTTCTACTACTCAGGTCTTCTACTACTCAGGTCTTCTACTTCTACTACTCAGGTCTTCTACTACTCAGGTCTTCTACTACTCAGGTCTTCTACTTCTACTACTCAGGTCTTCTACTACTCAGGTCTTCTACTACTCAGGTCTTCTACTTCTACTACTCAGGTCTTCTACTACTCAGGTCTTCTACTACTCAGGTCTTCTACTACGCAGGTCTTCTACTACTCAGGTCTTCTACTACTACTACTCAGGTCTTCTACTACGTAGGTCTTCTACTACTCAGGTCTTCTACTACTCAGGTCTTCTACTACTCAGGTCTTCTACTACGCAGGTATTCTACTACTCAGGTCTTCTACTACTACTACTCAGGTCTTCTACTACTCAGGTCTTTCTACTACTCAGGTCTTCTAGCTACTCAGGTCTTCTACTACTCAGGTCTTCTACTACTCAGATCTTCTACTACTCAGGTCTTCTACTACTCAGGTCTACTACTACGCAGGTCTTCTACTACTCAGGTCTTCTAACTACTCAGGTCTTCTACTACTATACTCAGGTCTTCTACTACTCAGGACTTCTACTACTCAGGTCTCTCTACTACTACTCAGGTCTTCTACTACGCAGGTCTTCTACTACTCAGGTCTTCTACTACGCAGGTCTTCTACTACTCAGGTCTTCTACTACTCAGGTCTTCTACTACTCAGGTCTTCTACTACTACTACTCAGGTCTTCTACTACTCAGGTCTTCTACTACTCAGGTACTTCTACTACTCAGGTCTTCTACTACTACTCAGGTCCTTCTACTACTCAGGTCTTCTACTACTCAGGTCTTCTACTACTCAGGTCTTCTACTTACTCAGGTCTTCTACTACTCAGGTCTTCTACTACTCAGGTCTTCTACTACTACTCAGGTCTTCTACTACTCAGGTCTTCTACTACTCAGGTCTTCTACTACTCAGGTCTTCTACTACTCAGGTCTTCTACTACTCAGGTCTTCTACTACTCAGGTCTTCTACTACTCAGGTCTTCTACTACTCAGGTCTTCTACTACTCAGGTCTTCTACTACTCAGGTCTTCTACTACTCAGGTCTTCTACTACTCAGGTCTTCTACTACTCAGGTCTTCTACTACTCAGGTCTTCTACTACTACTACTCAGGTCTTCTACTACTCAGGTCTTCTACTACTCAGGTCTTCTACTACTCAGGTCTTCTACTACTCAGGTCTTCTACTACTCAGGTCTTCTACTACTCAGGTCTTCTACTACTCAGGTCTTCTACTACTCAGGTCTTCTACTACTCAGGTCTTCTACTACTCAGGTCTTCTACTACTCAGGTCTTCTACTACTCAGGTCTTCTACTACTCAGGTCTTCTACTACTACTACTCAGGTCTTCTACTACTCAGGTCTTCTACTACTCAGGTCTTCTACTACTCAGGTCTTCTACTACTCAGGTCTTCTACAACTAGCTTACTACTCAGGTCTTCTACTACTCAGGTCTTCTACTACTCAGGTCTTCTACTACTACTACTCAGGTCTTCTACTACTCAGGTCTTCTACTACTCAGGTCTTCTACTACTCAGGTCTTCTACTACTACTACTCAGGTCTTCTACTACTCAGGTCTTCTACTACTCAGGTCTTCTACTACTCAGGTCTTCTACTACTCAGGTCTTCTACTACTCAGGTCTTCTACTACTCAGGTCTTCTACTTCTACTACTCAGGTCTTCTACTACTCAGGTCTTCTACTACTCAGGTCTTCTACTACTCAGGTCTTCTACTACTCAGGTCTTCTACTACTCAGGTCTTCTACTACTCAGGTCTTCTACTACTAAGGTCTTCTACTACTCAGGTCTTCTACTACTCAGGTCATCTACTACTCAGGTCTTCTACTACTACTACTCAGGTCTTCTACTACTCAGGTCTTCTACTACTCAGGTCTTCTACTACTACTACTCAGGTCTTCTACTACTCAGGTCTTCTACTACTCAGGTCTTCTACTACTCAGGTCTTCTACTACTACTACTCAGGTCTTCTACTACTACTACTCAGGTCTTCTACTACTCAGGTCTTCTACTACTCAGGTCTTCTACTACTCAGGTCTTCTACTACTCAGGTCTTCTACTACTCAGGTCTTCTACTACTCAGGTCTTCCACTACTCAGGTCTTCTACTACTCAGGTCTTCTACTACTCAGGTCTTCTACTACTCAGGTCTTCTACTACTCAGGTCTTCTACTTCTACTACTCAGGTCTTCTACTACTCAGGTCTTCTACTACTCAGGTCTTCTACTACTCAGGTCTTCTACTACTCATGTCTTCTACTACTCAGGTCTTCTACTACTACTACTCAGGTCTTCTACTACTCAGGTCTTCTACTACTCAGGTCTTCTACTACTACTACTCAGGTCTTCTACTACTCAGGTCTTCTACTACTCAGGTCTTCTACTACTACTACTCAGGTCTTCTACTACTCAGGTCTTCTACTACTCAGGTCTTCTACTACTCAGGTCTTCTACTACTCAGGTCTTCTACTACTCAGGTCTTCTACTACTCAGGTCTTCTACTACTCAGGTCTTCTACTACTCAGGTCTTCTACTACTACTACTCAGGTCTTCTACTACTCAGGTCTTCTACTACTCAGGTCTTCTACTACTCAGGTCTTCTACTACTCAGGTCTTCTACTACTCAGGTCTTCTACTACTCAGGTCTTCTACTACTCAGGTCTTCTACTACTCAGGTCTTCTACTACTCAGGTCTTCTACTACTCAGGTCTTCTACTACTCAGGTCTTCTACTACTCAGGTCTTCTACTACTCAGGTCTTCTACTACTCAGGTCTTCTACTACTCAGGTCTTCTACTACTCAGGTCTTCTACTACTCAGGTCATCTACTACTCAGGTCTTCTACTACTCAGGTCTTCTACTACTACTACTCAGGTCTTCTACTACTCAGGTCTTCTACTTTACTACTCTCAGGTCTTCTACTACTCAGGTAATTACTACTCAGGTATTCTTACTACTCAGGTCTTTCTACTATCTGGTCTTCTACTACTAGGTCTTCAACTACTCAAGGTCTTCTACTACTATAACTTCAGGTCTTCTACTACTCAGGTCTTCTACTACTCAAGGTCTTCTACTACTCAGGTCTCTACTAACTATCAGGTCTTCTACTATCTAAGGTCATCTACTACTACCTACACGATTTCTACTACTCAGGTCATCTACTAATCAGGTCATCTACTACTACTACTCAGGGTCTTCTAACTACTCAGGTCTTCTACTACTCGGTCATCTACTACTCAAGGTCCTTCCTACTATCTACCTAGTCATCTACTACCTCAGTGTCTTCTACTACTCAGTGCCTTCTGCTAACTACTACTCAGGTCTTCTACTACTCAGGTCTTCTACTACTCAGGTCTTCTACTACTCAGGTCTTCTACTACCTCAGGTCTTCTACTACTACTACTCAGGTCTTCTACTACTCAGGTCTTCTACTTTCTCAGGGTCTACGTACTACTCAGGTCTTCTACTACTCAGGTCTTCTACTACTCAGGTCTTCTACTCAGGTCTTCTACTACTCAGGTCTTCTACTACTCAGGTCTTCTACTACTACTCAGGTCTTCTACTACTCAGGTCTTCTACTACTCAGGTCTTCTACTACTCAGGTCTTCTACTACTCAGGTCTTCTACTACTACTACTCAGGTCTTCTACTACTCAGGTCTTCTTCTACTACTCAGGTCTTCTACTACTCAGGTCTTCTACTACTCAGGTCTTCCACTACTCAGGTCTTCTACTACTCAGGTCTTCTACTACTCAGGTCTTCTACTACTCAGGTCTTCTACTACTCAGGTCATCTACTACTCAGGTCTTCTACTACTCAGGTCTTCTACTACTACTACTCAGGTCTTCTACTACTCAGGTCTTCTACTACTCAGGTCATCTACTACTCAGGTCTTCTACTACTCAGGTCTTCTACTACTACTCAGGTCTTCTACTACTCAGGTCTTCTACTACTCAGGTCTTCTACTACTCAGGTCTTCTACTACTCAGGTCTTCTACTACTACTACTCAGGTCTTCTACTACTCAGGTCTTCTACTACTCAGGTCTTCCACTACTCAGGTCTTCTACTACTCAGGTCTTCTACTACTCAGGTCTTCTACTACTACTACTCAGGTCTTCTACTACTCAGGTCTTCTACTACTCAGGTCTTCTACTACTCAGGTCTTCTACTACTCAGGTCTTCTACTACTACTACTCAGGTCTTCTACTACTCAGGTCTTCTACTACTCAGGTCTTCCTACTACTCAGGTCTTCTACTACTCAGGTCTTCTACTACTCAGGTCTTCTACTACTCAGGTCATCTACTACTCAGGTCTTCTACTACTCAGGTCTTCTACTACTCAGGTCTTCTACTACTCAGGTCTTCTACTACTCAGGTCTTCTACTACTCAGGTCTTCTACTACTCAGGTCTTCTACTACTCAGGTCTTCTACTACTCAGGTCTTCTACTACTCAGGTCTTCTACTACTCAGGTCTTCTACTACTACTACTCAGGTCTTCTACTACTCAGGTCTTCTACTACTCAGGTCATCTACTACTACTACTCAGGTCTTCTACTACTCAGGTCTTCTACTACTCAGGTCTTCTACTACTCAGGTCTTCTACTACTCAGGTCTTCTACTACTCAGGTCTTCTACTACTCAGGTCTTCTACTACTCAGGTCTTCTACTACTACTACTCAGGTCTTCTACTACTCAGGTCTTCTACTACTCAGGTCTTCTACTACTCAGGTCTTCTACTACTCAGGTCTTCTACTACTCAGGTCTTCTACTACTCAGGTCTTCTACTACTCAGGTCTACTACTACTCAGGTCTTCTACTACTCAGGTCTTCTACTACTCAGGTCATCTACTACTACTACTCAGGTCTTCTACTACTCAGGTCTTCTACTACTCAGGTCTTCTACTACTCAGGTCTTCTACTACTCAGGTCTTCTACTACTCAGGTCTTCTACTACTCAGGTCTTCTACTACTCAGGTCTTCTACTACTCAGGCTCTACTACTACTACTCAGGTCTTCTACTACTACTACTCAGGTCTTCTACTACTCAGGTCTTCTACTACTCAGGTCTTCTACTACTCAGGTCTTCTACTACTCAGGTCATCTACTACTACTACTCAGGTCTTCTACTACTCAGGTCTTCTACTACTACTACTCAGGTCATCTACTACTCAGGTCTTCTACTACTACTACTCAGGTCTTCTACTACTCAGGTCTTCTACTACTCAGGTCATCTACTACTACTGCTCAGGTCTTCTACTACTCAGGTCTTCTACTACTACTACTCAGGTCTTCTACTACTCAGGTCATCTACTACTCAGGTCTTCTACTACTCAGGTCTTCTACTACTACTACTCAGGTCTTCTACTACTACTACTCAGGTCTTCTACTACTCAGGTCATCTACTACTCAGGTCATCTACTACTACTGCTCAGGTCTTCTACTACTCAGGTCTTCTACTACTACTACTCAGGTCTTCTACTACTCAGGTCATCTACTACTCAGGTCTTCTACTACTCAGGTCTTCTACTACTACTACTCAGGTCTTCTACTACTACTACTCAGGTCTTCTACTACTCAGGTCATCTACTACTCAGGTCTTCTACTACTCAGGTCTTCTACTACTACTACTCAGGTCTTCTACTACTACTACTCAGGTCTTCTACTACTACTACTCAGGTCATCTACTACTCAGGTCTTCTCTACTACTACTCAGGTCTTCTACTACTCAGGTCTTCTACTACTCAGGTCATCTACTACTACAGCTCAGGTCTTCTACTACTCAGGTCTTCTACTCCTACTACTCAGGTCTTTACTACTCAGGTCATCTACTACTCAGGTCTTCTACTACTCAGGTCTTCTACTACTACTACCAGGTCATCTACTACTACTACTCAGTCTTCTACTACTCAGGTCATCTACTACTCAGGTCATCTACTGACTACCTCAGGTCTTCTACTACTCAGGTCTTCTACTACTACTACTCAGGTCTTCTTACTACTCAGGTCATCTACTACTCAGGTCTTCTACTACTCAGGTCTTCTACTACTACTACTCAGGTCTTCTACTACTACTACTCAGGTCTTCTACTACTCAGGTCATCTACTACTCAGGTCTTCTACTACTCAGGTCTTCTACTACTAACTACTTAGGTCTTCTCTACTACTTCAGGTCTTCTACTACTCAGGTCATCTACTACTCAGGTCATCTACTACTCAGGTCATCTACTACTCAGGTCTTCTACTACTCAGGTCTTCTACTACTCAGGTCTTCCACTACTCAGGTCTTCTACTACTCAGGTCTTCTACTACTCAGGTCTCTACTACTACTACTCAGGTCATCTACTACTCAGGTCTTCTACTACTCAGGTCTTCTACTACTCAGGTCTTCTACTACTCAGGTCTTCTACTACTACTACTCAGGTCTTCTACTACTCAGGTCTCTACTACTCAGGTCTTCTTACTACTCAGGTCTTCTACTACTCAGGTCTCTCTACTACCTCAGGTCTTCTACTACTCAGGTCATCTACACTAGGTCTTCTACTACTCAGGTCTTCTACTTACTACAGGTCTTCTACTACTCAGGTCTTCTACTACTCAGGTCTTCTTACTACTACTACTCAGGTCTTCTACTACTCAGGTCTTCTACTACTCAGGTCTTCTACTACTCAGGTCTTCTACTACTCAGGTCTTCTACTACTCAGGTCTTCTACTACTCAGGTCTTCTACTACTACTCAGGTCTTTCTACTACTCAGGTCATCTACTACTCAGGTCTCTACTACTACTACTCAGGTCTTCTACTACTCAGGTCTTCTACTACTACTACTCAGGTCTTCTACTACTCAGGTCATCTACTACTCAGGTCTTCTACTACTACTACTCAGGTCTTCTACTACTCAGGTCTTCTACTACTCAGGTCTTCTACTACTACTACTCAGGTCTTCTACTACTCAGGTCTACTACTACTCAGGTCTTCTACTACTCAGGTCATCTACTACTCAGGTCATCTACTACTCAGGTCTTCTACTACTCAGGTCTTCTACTACTCAGGTCTTCTACTACTCAGGTCTTCCACTACTCAGGTCTTCTACTACTCAGGTCTTCCACTACTCAGGTCTTCTACTACTCAGGTCTTCCACTACTCAGGTCTTCTACTACTCAGGTCTTCTACTACTCAGGTCTTCTACTACTCAGGTCTTCTACTACTCAGGTCTTCTACTACTACTACTCAGGTCTTCTACTACTAGCTATCAGGTCTTCTACTACTCAGGTCTTCTACTACTCAGGTCTTCTACTACTACTACTCAGGTCTTCTACTACTCAGGTCTACTACTCAGGTCTTCTACTACTACTCAGGTCTTCTACTACTCAGGTCTTCTACTACTCAGGTCTTCTACTACTCAGGTCATCTACTACTCAGGTCTTCTACTACTCAGGTCTTCTACTACTCAGGTCTTCTACTACTCAGGTCTTCTACTACTCAGGTCTTCTACTACTCAGGTCTTCTACTACTCAGGTCTTCTACTACTCAGGTCTTCTACTACTCAGGTCTTCTACTACTCAGGTCTTCTACTACTCAGGTCTTCCACTACTCAGGTCTTCTACTACTCAGGTCTTCTACTACTCAGGTCTTCTACTACTACTACTCAGGTCTTCTACTACTCAGGTCTTCTACTACTCAGGTCTTCTACTACTCAGGTCTTCTACTACTCAGGTCTTCTACTACTACTACTCAGGTCTTCTACTACTCAGGTCTTCTACTACTCAGGTCTTCTACTACTCAGGTCTTCTACTACTCAGGTCTTCTACTACTACTACTCAGGGTCTTCTACTACTCAGGTCATCTACTACTCAGGTCTTCTACTACTCAGGTCTTCTACTACTCAGGTCTTCTACTACTCAGGTCTTCTACTACTCAGGTCTTCTACTACTACTACTCAGGTCTTCTACTACTCAGGGTCTTCTACTACTCAGGTCTTCTACTACTCAGGTCTTCTACTACTACTCAGGTCTTCTACTCTACTACTCAGGTCTTCTACTACTCAGGTCTTCTACTACTCAGGTCTTTCTACTACTCAGGTCTTCTACTACTCAGGTCTTCTACTACTCAGGTCATCTACTACTCAGGTCTTCTACTACTCAGGTCTTCTACTACTCAGGTCTTCTACTACTCAGGTCTTCTACTACTCAGGTCATCTACTACTACTACTCAGGTCTTCTACTACTCAGGTCTTCTACTACTCAGGTCTTCTACTACTCAGGTCTTCTACTACTCAGGTCTTCTACTACTACTACTCAGGTCTTCTACTACTCAGGTCTTCTACTACTCAGGTCATCTCTACTACTCAGGTCTTCTACTACTCAGGTCTTCTACTACTCTGGTCTTCTACTACTCAGGTCATCCTACTACTCAGGTCTTCTACTACTCAGGTCTTCCACTACTCAGGTCTTCTACTACTCAGGTCTTCTACTACTACTACTCAGGTCTTCTACTACTACTACTCAGGTCTTCTACTACTCAGGTCTTCTACTACTACTACTCAGGTCTTCTACTACTCAGGTCATCTACTACTCAGGTCTTCTACTACTCATGTCTTCTACTACTACTACTCAGGTCTTCTACTACTCAGGTCATCTACTACTCAGGTCTTCTACTACTCAGGTCTTCTACTACTACTACTCAGGTCTTCTACTACTACTACTCAGGTCTTCTACTACTACTGCTCAGGTCTTCTACTACTCAGGTCTTCTACTACTACTACTCAGGTCTTCTACTACTCAGGTCATCTACTACTCAGGTCTTCTACTACTCAGGTCTTCTACTACTCAGGTCTTCTACTACTCAGGTCTTCTACTACACAGGTCTTCTACTACTACTACTCAGGTCTTCTACTACTCAGGTCTTCTACTACTCAGGTCTTCTACTACTCAGGTCTTCTACTACTACTACTCAGGTCTTCTACTACTACTACTCAGGTCTTCTACTACTCAGGTCTTCTACTACTCAGGTCTTCTACTACTCAGGTCACTACTCAGGTCTTCTACTACTCAGGTCTTCTACTACTCAGGTCTTTCTACTACTCAGGTCTTCTACTACTCCTACTCAGGTCTTCTACTACTACTACTCAGGTCTTCTACTACTCAGGTCTTCTACTACTACTACTCAGGTCTTCTACTACTCCTACTCAGGTCTTCTACTACTACTACTCAGGTCTTCTACTACTCAGGTCTTCTACTACTCAGGTCTTCTACTACTCAGGTCATCTACTACTCATGTCTTCTACTACTCAGGTCTTCTACTACTCAGGTCTTCTACTACTCAGGTCTTCTACTACTACTACTCAGGTCTTCTACTACTCAGGTCTTCTACTACTCAGGTCTTCTACTACTCAGGTCTTCTACTACTCAGGTCTTCTACTACGGGGAGTATTGGAGGGGAGAACACAGGGCAGGTTGTGGTTTGGAGAGTAAATAGATGGGGTGCTGGTGGGACCCAGAGTTTAGTGTGATGGTGTTGTAGGGGTGACAAGGAGGAGGATGGGAGGAGGATGGGGGGAGGATGGGATGAAGGGTGGATGATGCAACAGTGAAGGTGGGAGGAGCTGGTGATGGAGGAGGAGACTGTTTTGTTTAGGCTTTACCTCAGGCTCAGAGGTCAGGGGTCAGACGGGCAACGGCCAATTCAGATCAGCCCGTGAAGGCCTGGAAGTCTGAGTCTGAAACAGGAAGCACAAACAAGTAAGAACAGTGACACAAAAAATTACATCAGGTTGTGGCTAGATGGAGTACAGCTACTGACCATAAGTTGCATGTTCCAGTCGCTTCGACGACTCCTATGTCAATTCTCCTAACCTGCTACGTTAATTCTCCTAACCTGCTACATAAAGTAACTTCTGTCCACTTCTGTCCATAGCTGTACTCCTTCTAGCCAAAACCAAAAGACCAGAACAAAAGAAGAAATAAATCAGAACTTAATCAGGCCATGTATTACCAAAGTGTCTCATAGTAGTAGTGCTGATCCTAGGATAATTATAATTAATAACAGGGGGGACCTGATCCTAGACCTGATCCTAGATCTGATCCTAGACCTGATCCTAGACCTGATCCTAGATCTGATCCTAGACCTGATCCTAGACCTGATCTAGACCTGATCCTAGACCTGATCCTAGACCTTATCCTAGATCTGATCCTAGACCTGATCCTAGACCTGATCCTAGACCTTAATCCTAGATCTGATCCTAGATCTGATTCTAGACCTGATCCTAGATCTGATCCTAGACCTGATCCTAGATCTGATCCTAGACCTGATCCTAGATCTGATCCTAGACCTTAATCCTAGATCTGATCCTAGATCTGATCCTAGACCTGATCCTAGACCTGATCCTAGACCTGATCCTAGACCTGATCCTAGATCTGATCCTAGACCTGATCCTAGACCTGATCCTAGACCTGATCCTAGACCTGATCCTAGACCTTAATCCTAGACCTGATCCTAGACCTGATCCTAGATCTGATCCTAGACCTGATCCTAGACCTGATCCTAGACCTGATCCTAGACCTGATCCTAGACCTGATCCTAGACCTTAATCCTAGATCTGATCCTAGATCTGATCCTAAACCTGATCCTAGATCTGATCCTAGACCTGATCCTAGACCTGATCCTAGACCTTAATCCTAGATCTGATCCTAGATCTGATTCTAGACCTGATCCTAGAACTGATCCTAGACCTTAATCCTAGACCTGATCCTAGACCGGCCCAGAAGTGATCCAAACAAAAACAAATGAGCCCTAGAAAAATTAGTTTCTCAGAACAAGATGGCTGAAAAAACAACCACACCACCAGAAAACAGACAGTGATATATGTGAGCTGTGACTTGGCCCTGATAGGCCTATGGCTAGCCTTCAAAGACACCATAACATTAATATGGAGGCTAGCCATGTGGTTGATGCTAGGTGGGATCGGGCCATCCCAAGGATCCACCCTAGCATTAACCTGTTATGGGTTAACTGTGAATGGAGAATATAGTGAACAGTCGTGGAGAGGTGAGCCCATAGAGATAGAAATAGTCTGATCTCTATGGGTGAGCAGATAGAATGACAGACTCTAGCCTGTATGTCCACCAAGAAAGTTAGGTTCCGTTGGAAAGGTTTAGGGCAGAGCAGCATTTTAAGAACAAGCGAGATGCAATGTATCATCTAATGTAAGCAATAGTCTCCCTTACTTTTACCACATACTTAAGTTTGCTTATTTTTTTGTGATTTTTATTTATTTATTGTGAAACAAACAAGAAATAAAACAAAACAAAAACGGAAAACTTAAGTCATTAATTATCTGAATGAGCATGGGGACAGAATATATAGGATTACTTAGAAACAGAAGGACATCATCTGTGGTCTGTCTGCCTGTAACCAGAGGATTTTACCTAATGGTCTCTGCTAAAGGTTTTATAACAAAAGCAAATAAGAGGGGAGTGAGAGGACAGTCTTGTTTTGTGCCTCTACCTGTGAGGGAGGCAATACTGTGCCGCTTATAGGAACAGCTGCTTGAGGGGCTGAGTATATAAGTCTGACCCCGTCAGTGAATGCCTCTCCAAAAAGAGAATGGTTGCAGAGTCTTAAAAAAGATGGCACCACTGAATTCTATCAAATGTTTTTTTTCGGTATCTAATGTCACCAATTGAGCATCCCCTTTCTTGATTGTATTATACTGCGGTACTTACAACAATCTCCTGACAGAGTACCACAGCCTATTTTGCACGAACCCAGTTTGGTCTGGAAACACAATATATAATAATTAATATAATTAATATATATGTATAATAGGATTCAGCCTCGAAGTTAATACTTTTTCTAGGATTTTGGAATCAATGTTTACATTTGAGATGGGCCTACAGTGCCTTGTAAAAGTATTCATCCCCATTGGCGTTTTTCCTATTTTGTTGCATTACAACCTGCAATTTAAATGGATTTTTGTTTGGATTTCATGTAATGGACGTACACAAAACAGTCCAAATTGGTGAAGTGAAATGAAAAAAAATTACATGTTTCAAAAAATTCTAAATAATAAATAATGGAAAAGTGGTGCGTGCATATGGATTCACCCCCTTTGCTATGAAGCCCCTAAATAAGATCTGGTGCAACCAGTTACCTTCAGAAGTCACATAATTAGTTAAATAAAGTCCATCTGTGTGCAATCTAAGTGTCACATGATCTGTCACATGATCTCGGTATATATACACCTGTTCTGAAAGGCCCCAGAGTCTGCAACACCACTAAGCAAGGGGCACCACCAAGCAAGCAGCACCATGAAGACCAAGGAGCTCTCCAAACAGGTCAGGGACAAAGTTGTGGAGAAGTACAGATGTTGTTCAGTGTTGGGTTATAAAAAAAATAGAGGAAGGGCATAGCCCCGTCTAGTAACTGTCCTTCTCTTACCAACTGTCTTAGAGGAAGGGCATAGCCCCGTCTAGTAACTGTCCTTTTCTTACCAACTACATTATCTACCTATTTATTTATCTTTGTTTTTTGTGTATTGTCTGTTCTGTTCTGCTCCCCTAATGGGGAAAAAAAAATATATAAAAAATAAGATTAATTATTTGAAATTAACAATAAAAACATTGAAAGAGACTCTTCAAACATTGATCATCAGATTAAGCCAGAGAAAGTTACATAGCATTTTCATTCATTGTGTAATATAACATTTCTACCATATTCTTTTCAAAAAAGAGTGCAAATATCCAAGCTGTTCTCTTGGTTGGCTGCATGACTTTTATTTAGTTTCCTGCAGTTGTTGACAAAGTGTAATAGAAAGCAGTTAGTGTCGTATGGTGAAGCTATTTTGAAAAGTTATTCTTCTCAGCGTACCTACAGTACTGGTCTCTCTCCTCTCCTATATTGACATTGTGTAGATACACAGCTTATAGAGAGGAGAGAGGCCAGCGGTGCACACAAACAACATTATATTATTCTACATGTCTGGATTGCATTCTACAGTTAATTTCTTTGAAAATAAATCCTTCATTTCAGCTTCACTTACTCTTACTTTGAAAATCAACTCCACGTAAATGCATCATAACCCCATATAGATACAAATAAAACAATCTATAACATTGAGTTCTCTCAAACACACACACAGTACTGGTTCTGGTTGTTGAGTTCACTATTACATCAATAAACTCTTATGGCTTCCCAATCCATTACTGAGGAAGCAAGAAAGCAGGTCTTCACATTAAATGATCCATGCTTGTTTCTTTTACTGTTTGAACTCAATCTGCCCTCCTGTCCTGTCACTGACAACGCTGCTTCCCCTTGAAACATTCACTTTGACAACATTTAAAAATGACATTCAATACAAAACCGAGCAGAGTGAAAGGCTGTTGAGGTGGGTGGGTGATTGATTGAGAGCTTTCTGGTAATCACTTGGCACATTTTAAAATGGCAGAAACACACACTCCATGCATCGTCCAGGCACACAAAGGCACTAAACAAACATTAACTTTGGCGATTCTGTGTTTAATAATATTAAATTATAGTAAAATAAATGTTTTCATTTTGCTTTAGATACTTTTGATTACATCAAAATATATTTGATTGAATCCACTGTCTGTTTAACAGCCAAACTAAGAGCCATCGTAGGCAGACTATAGAAGTCTGTGTTTTAAGTAAGTTTATTATAGAAGTCTGTTTTGAAGTAGGTACAGTGTATTCGGAAAGTATTCAGAGCTCTTCTCTTTTTCCACATTTTGTTACGTTACAGCCTTATTCTAAAATGGATTAAAGTATTTTTTTTTAGAACTTTTTGCAAATGTATTCAAAATAAAAAACTGAAATACCTTATTTACATAAGTATTCAGACTTTTTGATATCAGATTCGAAATTGAGCTCAGGTGCATCCTGGTTCCATTGATCATCCTTGACATGCTTCTACAACTTGATTGGAGTCCACCTGTGGTAAATTCAATTGATTGGACATGATTTGGAAAGGCACACACCTGTCTATATAAGGTCCCACAGTTGACAGTGCATGTCAGAGCAAAGAGGTCGAAGGAATTGTCCGTAGAGCTCCGAGACAGGATTGTGTCGAGGCACAGATCTGGGGAAGGGTAGCAAAACATTTCTGCAGCATTGAAGGTCTCCAAGAACACAGTGGCCTTCATCATTCTTAAATGGAAGAATTTTGGAACCACCAAGACTCTTCCTAGAGCTGGCCACCCGGCCAAACTGAGCAATCGGGGGAGAAGAGCCTTGGTCAGGGAGGTGACCAAGAATCCGATGGTCACTCTGTCAGAGCTCCAGAGTTCCTCTGTGGAGATGGGAGAACTTTCCAGAAGGACAACCATCTCTGCAGCACTCCACCAATCAGGCCTTTATGGTAGAGTGGCCAGACGGAAGCCACTCCTCAGTAAAAGGCACGACAGCCCGCCTGGAGTTTGCCAAAAGGCACCAAAAGGACTCTGACCATGAGAAACAAGATTCTCTGGTCTGGTGAAACCAAGATTTAACTCTTTGGCCTGAATGTCAAGCGTCACGTCTAGAGGAAACCTGGGAGACTAGTCAGTCTGGGAGACTAGTCAGGATCTGGGAGACTAGTCAGGCTCGAGGGAAAGATGAATGGAGCAAAGTACAGAGAGATCCTTGATGAAAACCTGCTCCAGAGCGCACAGGACCTCAGACTGGGGGCGAAGGTTCACCTTCCAATAGGACAACGACCCTAAGCACACAGCCAAGACAACGCAGGAGTGGCTTCGGGACAAGTCTCTGAATGTCCTTGAGTGGCCCAGCCAGAGCCCGGACTTGAACCCGATCGAATATCTCTGGAGAGACCTGAAAATAGCTGTGCAGCGACGCTCCCCATCCAACCTGACAGAACTTGAGAGGATCTGCAGAGAATAATTAGAGAAACTCCCCAAATACAGGTGTGCCAAGCTTGTAGCGTCATACCCAAGAAGACTTGAGGCTGTAATCGCTGCCAAAGGTGCTTCGACAAAGTACTGAGTAAAGGGTCTGAATACAATACTTATTTCCCTCATTAAAATGCAAATCAATTTATAACATTTTTGACATGCGTTTTTCTGGATTTTGTTGTTGTTATTCTGTCTCTCACTGTTCAAATAAACCTACCATTAAAATTATAGACTGATCATGTCTTTGTCCGTGGGCAAACGTACAAAATCAGCAGGGGATCAAATACTTTTTTTCCCTCACTGTATACTATAGAATTCTGTTTAAAGTAGGTACAGTGCATTGCAAAAGTATTCTTCCCCCTTGGCGTTTTTCCTATTTTGTTGCATTACAACCTGTAATTTAAATAGATTTTTATTTGAATTTCATGTAATGGACATACACAAAATAGTCAAAATTGGTGAAGTGAAATGGAAAAAATCTGTTATTTAAAAAGATTCCCCCCCAAAAATAACGGAAAAGTGGTGCGTGCATATGTATTCACCCCCTTTGCTATGAAGACCCTAAATAAGATCTTGTGCAACATAATTAGTTAAATAAAGTCCACCTGTGTGCAATCAGTGTCACATGATCTATCACATGATCTCAGTATATATATATACACCTATTCTGAAAGGCCCCAGACCTCAATCCAATTGAGAATCTGTGGTATGACTTAAAGATTGCTGTACACCAGCAGAACCCATCCAGCTTGAACGAACTGGAGCAGTTTTGCCTTGAAGAATAGGCAAAAATCCCAGTGGCTAGATGTGCCAAGCTTATAGAGACATACCCCAAGAGACTTGCAGCTGTAATTGCTGCAAAAGGTGGCTCTACAAAGTATTGACATTGGGGGGCTGAATAGTTATGCACCCTCATTCTTTCCGTTTTTTGGTCTTATTTCTTGTTTGTTTCACAGTAAAGTATTTTGCATCTTCAAAGTGGTAGGCATGTTGTGTAAATCAAATGATACAAACCCCCCAAAAATCCATTTAATTACAGGTTGTAAGGCAACAAAATGGGAATAATGCCAAGAGGGGTGAATACTTTCGCAAGCCACTGTAACTATAAAAATCTGTTTTAAAATCATATATATATATAATATAAAAATACATTCATTTAAATTAATTTTGCTGCTCATAAAAATGAGCTCTCAGTGAGGCTGTCAAACTGTAAAATATTGTATCAAGGTTCTGACAAATTCCCTTGGCCTTGAAAATAGGTTCTGTGTCATGGACTATATGGGTGTCTGAAACCCCTCCGAACCACACACAGTCAGTCAGGCACACAGGAAGATGGAAGCACCTCTGGTAGACACAGCAATCCAAATCTTAACGGATGCAACAAGCATACCCACCCCCCCATGGCTATACAACTCGATGGATTTTCCATTCACCAAGCGGACAAGACATCGGTTTTAGGAAAATACAGACGGCGAGGGGTATGTCTCTTCATCAACAATAAATGGTGTGCTGACTCCAGCGCAGTGGAAGTCTCAACCTATTTTTCACCAGTCTTGGAACACCTGATGGTCAAATGCCAACCCTTCTACCTCCTGACAGAGCATTCATCTGTTATAGGATGCTCTATATATTCCACTATAGGACAACAACAACAACAACAACAAGCTGGCATGACGAACTGTACGAGGATATAAACAAGCAGGAAAACCGGAGGCTGCTTTTCTTGTTGCCAGTGATTTTAATTATGCGTCACTAAGATACGTGATACCCAACTTCTATCAATATGTCTCCTTCACCACTAGTTGCAATATAGTCCTAGACCACAGTTACTCTACCCACAAGTAAGCATACAAGGCCCTTCCTCCCCTTGAGTCAATAACTATTAAAGCCCTTTGTGATGGCAAGCCTAAATCAATTCAGGAGTAAAAATGTGCTTAACAAGTCACATAAATTGCATGGACGTACTCTGTGTGCATAAATAGTGTTTAACATGCTTTTTGAATGACTACCTCATCCATGTACCCCACACATACAATTATCTGTAAGGTCCCTCAGTCGAGCAGTGAATGTCAAACAAAGACTAGGGAGGTTTTCCAATGCCTCGCAAAGAAGGACACCTATTGGTAGATGGGTAAAAACTAAAAAAAGCAGACATTGAATATCCCTTTGAGCATGGTGAAGTTATTCATGGCACTTTGGATGGTTTCAATACACCCAGTCACTACAAAGATACAGGCGTCCTTCCTAACTCAGTTGCCAGAGAGGAAGAAAACCGCTCCGGGATTTCACCATGAGGCCAATGGTGACTTTAAAACAGTTACAGAATTTAATGGCTGTGATAGGAGAATGGATCAACAACGTTGTAGTTACTCCACAATACTAACCTAATTGACAGAGTGAAAAGAAGGAAGCCTGTACAGAATAAAAACATTCCAAAACATGCATCATGTTTGCAACAAGGCACTTAAGTAATCCTGCAAAAAAATGTGGCAAAGCAATTCACTTTTTGTCCTGAATACAAAGTGCTATGTTTGGGGCAAATCCAATACAACACATTACTGAGTACCACTTTCCATATTTTCAAGCATAGTGGTGGCTGCATAATGTTATGGGTATGCTTGTAATCGTTAAGGACTAGGGGAGTTTTCCAGGATAAAAAAAGAAACGGAATGGAGCTAAGCACCGGCAAAACCCCAGAGGAAAACCTGTTTCAGTCTGCTTTCCACCAGACACTGGGAGATGAATTCACCTTTCAGCAGGACAAGAACCTACAACACAAGGCCAAATATACAATGGAGTTGCTTACCAAGATGACAGTGAATGTTCCTGAGTGGCCGAGTTACAGTTTGGACTTAATTCTGCTAGAAAATCTATGGCAAGACTTGAAAATGGCTGTCTAGCAATGATCAACAACCAACTTGACAGAGCTTGAATAATTATTTTTAAGAATAATGTGCAGATATTGTACAATCCAGGCGTGCAAAGCTCTTAGAGACTTACCCAGAAAGACTCACAGCTGTAAAGGCTGCCAAAGGTGATTGTAACATGTATTGACTCAGTGGTGTAGATTGGTGAGATTATATATATATTTTTTTAATCCAGTTTGAATTCAGGCTGTAACACAACAAAATGTGGAATAAGTCGAGGGGTATGAATACTTTCTGAAGGCGCTGTAACACACCTACACTGACACTCTTGCACACACACTCACACACTAATACTAACAACCAGACACTTACATACACACACTCACCACACACTCACCACACACACCACCACACACACTCGCCACCACACACACACCACACACACCACCACACACTCGCCACCACACACTCACTACCACACACTCGCCACCACACACTCACTACCACACACTCGCCACCACACACTCACTACCACACACTCGCCACCACACACACACACACACACACCACACACACAACTTATGCTCCTGCCATACTGTTTATTATTATTATTATTATTATTTATATACCAGTCATTATTGTCTGCTACCAGTCACTTTCTCCCAATCCCTCAATACTCCAGTATCCCTGCCTACATGTACATATCTACCTCAATACTCCAGTATCCCTGCCTACATGTACATATCTACCTCAATACTCCAGTATCCCTGACTACATGTACATATCTACCTCAATACTCCAGTATCCCTGACTACATGTACATATCTACCTCAATATTCCAGTATCCCTGCCTACATGTACATATCTACCTCAATACTCCAGTATCCCTGACTACATGTACATATCTACCTCAATACTCCAGTATCCCTGCCTACATGTACATATCTACCTCAATACTCCAGTATCCCTGCACACTGTACATTTGGTACTGGCACTGACCCTGTATAAAGCTTCCTCTCTGTGGTACTGAACACTGACACAGTATAAAGCTTCCTCTCTTATTTCTTATTTCTAGTGTTTTTATTTGTCATTATACAGTGAGGGGGAAAAAAGTATTTGATCCCCTGCTGATTTTGTACGTTTGCCCACTGACAAAGACATGATCAGTCTATAATTTTAATGGTAGGTTTATTTGAACAGTGAGAGACAGAATAACAACAAAAAAATCCAGAAAAACGCATGTCAACAATGTTATAAATTGATTTGCATTTTAATGAGGGAAATAAGTATTTGACCCCTCTGCAAAACATGACTTAGTACTTGGTGGCAAAACCCTTGTTGGCAATCGCAGAGGTCAGACGTTTCTTGTAGTTGGCCAGCAGGTTTGCACACATCTCTGGAGGGATTTTGTCCCACTCCTCTGCAGATCTTCTCCAAGTCATTAAGGTTTCGAGCCTGACGTTTGGCAACTCGAACCTTCAGCTCCCTCCACAGATTTTCTATGGGAATAAGGTCTGGAGACTGGCTAGGACACTCCAGGACCTTAATGTGCTTCTTCTTGAGCCACTCCTTTGTTGCCTTGGCTGTGTGTTTTGGGTCACTGTCATGCTGGAATACCCATCCACGACCCATTTTCAATGCCCTGGCTGAGGGAAGGAGGTTCTCACCCAAGATTTGACGGTACATGGCCCCGTCCATCGTCCCTTTGATGTGGTGAAGTTGTACTGTCCCCGTAGCAGAAAAACACCACCAAAGCATAATGTTTCCACCTCCATGTTTGACGGTGGGGATGGTGTTCTTGGGGTCATAGGCAGCATTCCTCCTCCTCCAAACACGACGAGTTGACTTGATGCCAAAAGCTCGATATTGGTCTCATCTGACCACAACACTTTCACCCAGTTCTCCTCTGAATCATTCAGATGTTCATTGGCAAACTTCAGACGGGCCTGTATATGTGCTTTCTTGAGCAGGGGGACCTTGCAGGCGCTGCAGGATTTCAGTCCTTCACAGCGTAGTGTATTACCAATTGTTTTCTTGGTGACTATGGTCCCAGCTGCCTTGAGATCATTGACAAGATCCTCCCGTGTAGTTCTGGGCCGATTCCTCACCGTTCTCATGATCATTGCAACTCCACGAGGTGAGATCTTGCATGGAGCCCCAGGCCGAGGGAGATTGACAATTATTTTGTGTTTCTTCCATTTGCGAATAATCGCACCAACTGTTGTCAACTTCTCACCAAGCTGCTTGGTGATGGTCTTGTAGCCCATTACAGCCTTGTGTAGGTCTACAATCTTGTCCCTGACATCCTTGGAGAGCTCTTTGGTCTTGGCCATGGTGGAGAGTTTGGAATCTGATTGATTGATTGCTTCTGTGGACAGGTGTCTTTTATACAGGTAACAAACTGAGATTAGGAGCACTCCCTTTAAGAGTGTGCTCCTAATCTCAGCTCGTTACCTGTATAAAAGACACCTGGGAGCCAGAAATCTTTCTGATTGAGAGGGGGTCAAATACTTATTTCCCTCATTAAAATGCAAATCAATTTATAACATTGTTGACATGCGTTTTTCTTGATTTTTTGTTGTTGTTATTCTGTCTCTCACTGTTCAAATAAGCCTACCATTAAAATTATAGACTGATCATTTCTTTGTCAGTTTATTTAAAAAAATATATATATATATATTTATTTTATTTTTTCAGTGGGCAAATGTACAAAATCAGCAGGGGATCAAATACATGTTTCCCTCACTGTAATATTTTGATTTTGATTACTGCACTGTTGGGTAAGCATTTCACTGTACTTGTGCATGTGACAATAAAAGGCACGTTTTAGTTCCTAGTGAATACTATCCAACTCCTAGAACTAGAATGACCAGAAAGGGGAAAAGCCCCTCTGACCAGGGCAATTTGACTGGTAAACTCGTAGGCATTGTAATTCTATGCTCCAACTCATCCCCTTAGAAAAGGGACTGTGGACTTGGCACACGAAGAAAGGATGTTGATTGTAATCCCCAGCCTTGAAATAAACTACAGACATACTGTCACCAGGGACCATTGTAGATTGTATTAGCTTGTTAGTTACATTGTGAAAAAAACTGAAGTGGCCATCCTGAGAACACAGCAGGGCAGTCACAACACAATGACACTGTACATGCCTTCTGACAACTTTATAGAAATCTACCAGCCAAGGAACGGCACAAACTTTAAAAGGGCAAAAACACATGATCGCGTCAGCATCATCAGTAGAACACTGGAGTAGAATTAGAACATTGAGAACACACCACACACTGTTCCACCAGTCGTCTCCTGTCTGTCCTCTGCCCAGAACACACACACACACACACTCAACACACCACACAAACACACTTCTTTTTCACAGTGCTGCTGGTGATGGTGGTGCTGCTGGTTTTAGCAGCCGGCTCTCCAGTGCCTCCCTGCTCCTGGAGGTGGCTGAGGAGCCCCCTGTGGTCCAGTGGAGAGGGGCTGCTGTGTGGTGACATGTCCCCTGACCCTGACCTCTTCTCTGGTGCTGTTGACTGGCCTGGACCTAGGTCTAGGACCACTCTCCCCACCCCAACCCCCGCCTCACCCCCAACCTCACCCTGAGGCTTCCCCACCTCTAGCATCACCACACCCCCAGCACCTGAGATGACGTCTGCTGCTGACGCCACGGCGGCCGCTCTCTGCTGGGCCTCCATCTCAGACAGGCTGTAGGCCAGGGCCATCTGTAGATCTTCATCCTCCTCTTCCTCGCTGGGGACGTCAGGGCAGTGGAAGTAGGAGGCTGAGCTGAAGGAGCGCTGGGCCATAGACCGGGGGCCGGAGCCGGGGCTGGGTCGGTGTGGATGGGTCTGGGTCTGGAGCTCCACTGGTACCATCCCCTCTGCCTGCTTCTGGAGGTGTTGCCTGGGTGTGTGTGAGGGCTGGCTGGGGGGCAGGTGGTCTCTCTTGCTGAGCTCCAGAGCCAAGGCCAACTCATCCTCCACACCTGGGGGACAAGAGGGGGACGGGAGGGGGACGGGAGGGAGACGGGAGGGGATGGGGCGGGACAGGAGGGAGACGGGAGGGGGATTAGAGTGGGACAGGAGGAAGAATAACCCAGACACAGCTAGTTCAACACATTCCATTAGGAACAGTTGACAGGGGACTGGATGAGGGAAGGATGGATACAGAATAGATGGATTACCATTGATGAGCACTCTCTTCAAGACCCCGTCTTCCTCGATCTCAGTTCTCTCCTGACCGTTTTCTTTGATCCTGTTAACAAGAACAGTCAGTCACCGCCCATATCATCATATTTAGGGAGCAAGTAAACATGTTTCCCTCACATTTCATTGACCATGCAGAGACAAAAACACTGTCCCAAATGGCACCATATGCCCAAGTGTTTTGCACTAAATAGGGATGCAGATTTACTGACTTCTTGATGGTGGTGCGTTTGCCGTTGACGACGCGCGTAGAGGTGGTGACAGACTTGAAATTCCCCATCCCTCCTCCCATGCTGTTCATCCCATCCATTCCAGTCATGGCGGACGAGGAAGAGGTGAAGTCATGCACTGTGAAAGAGGAGTGACGAGGACCAGTCAGATCAACTAAACCTTGACCATTTGGGCGCTGGTCGAAACAACTAGTGCACTGCATAGGGAATAGGGTGCCATTTGGGATGCTACCATTGTGTTATTACTGACCTCCAGCGGAGGGGAAGGAGAAAAACCGGCTGGGGCCGAGCCTCGAAGTGCCAGGATGTCCATGGAAGCCACTGTGCATCCCTCCTCCGAAGGCAAAGTCATCTGAGAGGACAGAGATAACAGAGAGACTATGAGGACAGTGATAACAGAGAGACTATGAGGACAGTGATAACAGAGAGACTATGAGGACAGTGATAACAGAGAGACTATGAGGACAGTGATAACAGAGAGACTATGAGGACAGTGAAACCAGGGTGACTATGAGGACAGAGATAACAGAGAGACTATGAGGACAGTGAAACCAGGGTGACTATGAGGACAGAGATAACAGAGAGACTATGAGGACAGTGAAACCAGGGTGACTATGAGGACAGTGATAACAGAGAGACTATGAGGACAGAGATAACAGAGAGACTATGAGGACAGTGATAACAGAGAGACTATGAGGACAGAGATAACCGAGAGACTATGAGGACAGAGATAACCGAGAGACTATGAGGACAGTGATAACAGAGAGACTATGAGAACAGTGATAACAGAGAGACTATGAGGACAGAGATAACCGAGAGACTATGAGGACAGTGAAACCAGGGTGACTATGAGGACAGTGATAACAGAGAGACTATGAGGACAGAGATAACCGAGAGACTATGAGGACAGTGATAACAGAGAGACTATGAGGACAGTGAAACCAGGGTGACTATGAGGACAGAGATAACAGAGAGACTATGAGGACAGTGAAACCAGGGTGACTATGAGGACAGAGATAACAGAGAGACTATGAGGACAGTGAAACCAGGGTGACTATGAGGACAGTGATAACAGAGAGACTATGAGGACAGAGATAACAGAGAGACTATGAGGACAGTGATAACAGAGAGACTATGAGGACAGAGATAACCGAGAGACTATGAGGACAGTGATAACAGAGAGACTATGAGGACAGTGATAACAGAGAGACTATGAGGACAGTGATAACAGAGAGACTATGAGGACAGTGATAACAGAGAGACTATGAGGACAGAGATAACCGAGAGACTATGAGGACAGTGATAACAGAGAGACTATGAGGACAGTGATAACAGAGAGACTATGAGGACAGAGATAACCAAGAGACTATGAGGACAGAGATAACAGAGAGACTATGAGGACAGTGAAACCAGGGTGACTGTGAGGACAGAGATAACAGAGAGACTATGAGGAAAGTGAAACCAGGGTGACTATGAGGACAGAGATAACCGAGAGACTATGAGGACAGTGATAACAGAGAGACTATGAGGACAGTGATAACAGAGAGACTATGAGGACAGAGATAACCGAGAGACTATGAGGACAGTGATAACAGAGAGACTATGAGGACAGTGATAACAGAGAGACTATGAGGACAGAGATAACCGAGAGACTATGAGGACAGAGATAACAGAGAGACTATGAGGACAGTGAAACCAGGGTGACTGTGAGGACAGAGATAACAGAGAGACTATGAGGACAGTGAAACCAGGGTGACTATGAGGACAGAGATAACAGAGAGACTATGAGGACAGTGAAACCAGGGTGACTATGAGGACAGTGATAACAGAGAGACTATGAGGACAGAGATAACCGAGAGACTATGAGGACAGTGAAACCAGGGTGACTATGAGGACAGTGATAACAGAGAGACTTTGAGGACAGAGATAACAGAGAGACTATGAGGACAGTGATAACAGAGAGACTATGAGGACAGTGATAACAGAGAGACTATGAGGACAGAGATAACAGAGAGACTATGAGGACAGTGATAACAGAGAGACTATGAGGACAGTGATAACAGAGAGACTATGAGGACAGAGATAACCGAGACTATGAGGACAGTGATAACAGAGAGACTATGAGGACAGTGATAACAGAGAGACTATGAGGACAGAGATAACCGAGAGACTATGAGGACAGAGATAACAGAGAGACTATGAGGACAGTGAAACCAGGGTGACTGTGAGGACAGAGATAACAGAGAGACTATGAGGACAGTGAAACCAGGGTGACTATGAGGACAGAGATAACCGAGAGACTATGAGGACAGTGATAACAGAGAGACTATGAGGACAGTGATAACAGAGAGACTATGAGGACAGAGATAACCGAGAGACTATGAGGACAGTGATAACAGAGAGACTATGAGGACAGTGATAACAGAGAGACTATGAGGACAGAGATAACCGACAGACTATGAGGACAGAGATAACAGAGAGACTATGAGGACAGTGAAACCAGGGTGACTGTGAGGACAGAGATAACAGAGAGACTATGAGGACAGAGATAACCGAGAGACTATGAGGACAGTGATAACAGAGAGACTATGAGGACAGAGATAACCGAGAGACTATGAGGACAGAGATAACAGAGAGACTATGAGGACAGTGAAACCAGGGTGACTGTGAGGACAGAGATAACCGAGAGACTATGAGGACAGAGATAACAGAGAGACTATGAGGACAGTGATAACAGAGAGACTATGAGGACAGTGATAACAGAGAGACTATGAGGACAGAGATAACCGAGAGACTATGAGGACAGAGATAACCGAGAGACTATGAGGACAGAGATAACCGAGAGACTATGAGGACAGAGATAACCGAGAGACTATGAGGACAGAGATAACAGGGTGACTATGAGGACAGAGATAACCGAGAGACTATGAGGACAGAGATAACAGAGAGACTATGAGGACAGAGATAACAGGGTGACTATGAGGACAGAGATAACAGAGAAGCTATGAGGACAGAGATAACAGGGTGACTATGAGGACAGAGATAACAGAGAAGCTATGAGGACAGAGATAACAGAGAAGCTATGAGGACAGTGATAACAGAGAGACTATGAGGACAGTGAAACCAGGGTGACTATGAGGACAGAGATAACAGAGAGACTATGAGGACAGAGATAACAGAGAGACTATGAGGACAGAGATAACAGAGTGACTGTGAGACATATGAAGAAGCAGGTAGTGTTCAGCATTGTGTGAACTGCTGCGATTCCCCTATGGACTGGTTTCCCGGTCAGATTTAGGGTTAGGGTTAGGGTTAGGGTCCTCGACTAAGGAGCACATAAAGACATAGGACATTGTTTAAGGACCATAGGATATTGGTCAGACCCACCAAAGAAATTGGCGAAAGGATCCTGGCCTCCAAAGAATTCCCGAAACACTTCCTCTGGACTCCGGAATGTGAAGGTGAACCCTGGGAAGTCTTCTGGAGTGGGATGGCTACTGGACCCTGGAGGGAAGGGAGGGAGGGGAGGGAGGAAGGGAGGGGAGGGAGGGAGGGAGGGAAGGGAGGGGAGGGAGGGAGGGAGGGAGGGAGGGAGGGAGGGAGGGGAGGGGAGGGAGGGATAGATGTTGATTGATAAATACGGACACTAACAACATGTTTGATCAAAAACAGAACAGAATAGAATAGAACATTTCAAACTTGACTTGCGTAACCCCTGGTTCTATAAGAATACAGTGAGATACAGTATGTCACTTATGGGATACGCCTTAGGGCAGGGCACAAGCTCGAAGTATCCAATCACACAGCGTCTGTTGGAGACAGACGGGTCGAGTGGCAAATGAGGTGAGCAGCTCTCCTCCATAAAAGCAGCCTCTCGTCCGCCAACTGGTCATTCTCAAGCATACCTCTCTTCCTTGCGCTCTTGGGAGCAGGGAAAAGCGGTGACACATCTCACTCGTATTCTCATAACACCTGTTTAGATGTGTCACTTACGGTATATATGGCCTACTCCCGTAACGCAGACATGCTCTCCGAAGCCAGGGCAGCCTCAACAGCATCACCCCTCAGAGGCTCCGACACTGAGGACAGTACGGGCCAACGAAGGTGCAATTGCAGGGGAGCGCCCAAGACACTTAGACTTGGTTGGTCACTCTTGTGCCACGCTCTCGTTCTATCCAAGTAGACGCTGGACGTAAACGGTGGAGACGAACCTTCTTCCATAGAAGTAAAAGGTGGCGGGTGGAAAGCATAAAGCTCTAAGGTCAAACGATTGTAACTGCCGACGCGTCACGTCCCAGCGCGTGTCTTTGTGTGATGCAAAGACATCTACGGTGGCTAGATCTGGTTCACCACCTGAGCCAAGTTTTTTTCAAAACTTTTAATCTGGTTTAGAATGATCCGGATTCTGTAATCCTCTGTTTTGCTGTCCAGGATCAGATCGATCTGGCCATATTTTTTTTTTTTTTTACGTTTTTTTTTTTTTTTCAGAAAATAATCAGATAGGATCATCCAGATGCCACAATCTGGATTTTTCTGTGATTTGAAATGTACACATCGCCATCTACTGGACTGGTTGTGCTACTACTTGAATACTGTCATAGGGAAACAGAGATGAGTAAACTACATTAATAAAAGATGCATAGATTAAAAGAATAGAGCCTGCATTTCACTTATAAGTAAGTAGATGCATTTATTTAACAATCTCAATATAACAACTGACCACATACCTATACTGCAGTCAATTTAATAATATAATAATATGCCATTTAGCAGACGCTTTTATCCAAAGCAACTTACAGTCATGTCTGCATACATTTTTACGTATGGGTGGTCCCGGGGATCGAACCCACTACCCTGGCGTTACAAGCGCCATGCTCTACCAATTGAGCTACAGAGGACCATTGACCTTTCGTTTTCACGCGTAAGAACGTTTTCTAAACCTCCTCACGTTTACATTTCTTGTTTGTAATGCCTTTGACCTTTCTAAATCCACCCTGAACCCACCCTTCTAGTGGGATCAATATAATAATAATAAGGTCATTGTCTATGTAGGCGGAGACTCTTAGCCCCCTGGTTCTCCGCCTCCACACACTTGGTGAACAAACGGCGAGCTAGTGCTAGCCTGAAGGGAACAGCGAGGTATTTGTAGGCTGTGCCTTGAAAGGAAAACCTGAGAGAACCTCCTGTGAAAATAAGCGTCCTGCAGGCCGACTGAACTGAACCAGTCGCCTTGACGAATAGAGTGAGTCAGCACGTTGAAATTAAGCATACGGAATAGAAGCCTCAATGGCTCTCTGCCGTTGGGACTGCTCTGATAGCCCCTTTGCTCTGGTATGCGAGCCGAGTCGCCTATCGCTGTTGACTGTGTACAAGGCCCAGGGATGGACAGCGCATGTGCGTCAGATCCCTGCTCCTGTAGCGAGTCTCCAAATAGTCTGATGACTCTCGCTTCCCAGTGGTGCCGGACCACCCTCTGGTGGTGTTGGAGAAAGTTACCCCTTTCTCTGTGCTCTTGGCAAGCCGCATGGATGCGTCAGATACTTTTTTTTGTGTGTGTGTGTCGCAGTTGAAACAACACTGTGATTTGGGGACAGTGCTTGGTGGCGGCGACTGAGTGGAGAGCTGGAGCACGGTGGGGGGGGGGGGGGGGGGGGGGTTTAGGAGTACAGCCTCTATCCCATTTTGATGGTGGGGGGGGTCTGTACTCATTTTACATTTACATTTAGCAGACGCTCTTATCCAGAGCGACTTAGTGAATACATATTTTTATTTTTATTTTTTTATACTGGCCCCCCGTGGGAATCGAACCCACAACCCTGGCGTTGCAAACGCCATGCTCTATCAACTGAGCTACATCCCCTGCCGGCCATTCCCTCCCCTACCCTGGGCCAATTGTGCGCCGCCCATGAGTCTCCCGGTCGCGGCCGGCTGCGACAGAGCCTGGATTCGAACCAGGATCTCTAGTGGCACAGTTAGCACTGCGATGCAGTGCCTTAGACCACTGCGCCACTCGGGAGGTTACTCCACCCGAGAGTAAGCAGGACACGGAGTGAACTGTTGGTTGCCCCTCTCTACCACTGAGGACGTACCCCTAGGTCGGACGCCCCTTCTTCCCCCCCCCAAGGTAATCAGGTGGGCGGGTGCGGTCGCAGCGAAGGGCCGCTTCCCCGCTGTCAGCCTCTGTTAGGAGAGCCGAACTGTAGGTTCGAAGCCTGCTGAGTCGCTGGGGGTTTTGCGTTACAGGAAACCTTGGAGCAAGCGAGTTGCCCTCTCCCTGCCGCGAAGCATTGACTCGTGGAGGGGGAGACCAGGTTGCCACGGTACCCGGGTCTACAGTGCAAGCAGAAGTTGAAGGCTTCACCTTCCTCCTTGCAAAGTTCTGACTCTTGTCGCATGGTGGTGACAGAAGGCCCATACAGTTTGACTCTTGTCGCATGGTGGTGACAGAAGGCCCATACAGTTTGACTCTTGTCGCATGGTGGTGACAGAAGGCCCATACAGTTTGACTCTTGTCGCATGGTGGTGACAGAAGGCCCATACAGTTTGACTCTTGTCGCATGGTGGTGACAGAAGGCCCATACAGTTTGACTCTTGTCGCATGGTGGTGACAGAAGGCCCATACAGTTTGACTCTTGTCGCATGGTGGTGACAGAAGGCCCATACAGTTTGACTCTTGTCGCATGGTGGTGACAGAAGGCCCATACAGTTTGACTCTTGTCGCATGGTGGTGACAGAAGGCCCATACAGTTTGACTCTTGTCGCATGGTGGTGACAGAAGGCCCATACAGTTTGACTCTTGTCGCATGGTGGTGACAGAAGGCCCATACAGTTTGACTCTTGTCGCATGGTGGTGACAGAAGGCCCATACAGTTTGACTCTTGTCGCATGGTGGTGACAGAAGGCCCATACAGTTTGACTCTTGTCGCATGGTGGTGACAGAAGGCCCATACAGTTTGACTCTTGTCGCATGGTGGTGACAGAAGGCCCATACAGTTTGACTCTTGTCGCATGGTGGTGACAGAAGGCCCATACAGTTTGACTCTTGTCGCATGGTGGTGACAGAAGGCCCATACAGTTTGACTCTTGTCGCATGGTGGTGACAGAAGGCCCATACAGTTTGACTCTTGTCGCATGGTGGTGACAGAAGGCCCATACAGTTTGACTCTTGTCGCATGGTGGTGACAGAAGGCCCATACAGTTTGACTCTTGTCGCATGGTGGTGACAGAAGGCCCATACAGTTTGACTCTTGTCGCATGGTGGTGACAGAAGGCCCATACAGTTTGACTCTTGTCGCATGGTGGTGACAGAAGGCCCATACAGTTTGACTCTTGTCGCATGGTGGTGACAGAAGGCCCATACAGTTTGACTCTTGTCGCATGGTGGTGACAGAAGGCCCATACAGTTTGGTGGTGACAGAAGGCCCATACAGTTTGGTGGTGACAGAAGGCCCATACAGTTTGGTGGTGACAGAAGGCCCATACAGTTTGGTGGGTGACAGAAGCCCATTACAGTTTGGTTGGTGACAGAAGGCACCATACAGTTTGGTGGTGACAGAGGCCCGTACAGTTTGGTGGTGAACAGAAGGCCCATACAGTTGGTGGTCGACAGGAAGGCCCCATACAGTTTGTGGTGACAGAGAAGGCCCATTACAGTTGGTGGTGACAGAAAGGCCCATACGTTTGGTGGTTGACAGAAGGCCCATACAGTTTGGTGGTGACAGATAGGCCCATACTGTTAGGTGGTGACAGAAGGCCCTACAGTTTGGTGTGGTGACAGAAGGCCATACAGTTTGGTGGTGACCCCAGGGAAGGCCCATACAGTTTGGTGGGTGACAGACGCCCATCCAGTTTGGTGGTGACAGAAGGCCCATACAGTTTGGTGGTGACAGAAGGCCCATACAGTTTGGTGGTGACAGAAGGCCCATACAGTTTGGTGGTGACAGAAGGCCCATACAGTTTGGTGGTGACAGAAGGCCCATACAGTTTGGTGGTGACAGAAGGCCCATACAGTTTGGTGGTGACAGAAGGCCCATACAGTCTGCCTTTTCCTTGTCCGATAGGCTGGACAAGTTGAGCCATTTGTGTGGTTAGCTAGCCGTGCAGCTAGCTAGCCAAGTTAGATAAAGCCTTGCGGCAAGGGTTAACCAAGTCTCGACAGCCAGCCATGTGGCGCTAGCTAAACTGAGACTGACGAGTAGAAAATGAATTCTAATTTGATGCAAAACATTATTTTTCGATCAGTCCTCAACACTATCGACAGGAGCTGAAGTCCTGCATTCGGCAGCGTTAACCTCACGGTTGGCCTGAGAACGGTTCAGTAGGAAGACAGACATCTAGTCGTGCTGGGGAGAGTTTTTATAGTGGCTGCCTTTTATGGAGGAGCTCATCTCATTCGCCCCTCGACCTGTCTGTCTCCAACAGACGCTGTGTGATTGGATACTTCCAAGCTTGTGACCCGACCCTAAGGCGTATCCCATAAGTGATCCATCGAAACGAGTACTAGAAATAGAACCACAAGAGATAAAACAGAGAGATTCCTTCCACCTGCGTTGTTGGGAATTCTGTCCTCGCCATAGGTATCATACGCCTCTCGCTTTCTTCCTGTAAAGACAAGGAGACATTATCTGACTGTTATTAAACACCAAGTCCACAGAAGAGTAGAGCAAGGGGTAATAATTAACAGGTTGTGGTATCTCTTACGGTCTGACAGAACTTCGTAGGCCTCAGCCAGCTCCTTAAACTTCCCCTCTGCCTCCTCCTTGTTGTCTGGGTTCTTGTCCGGATGCCATCGCAGAGCCTGTTTCCTGTACCTTCACGCACAAACACGGTGACATATTCAATACCACAGTAACTATTTTCAATAGCTAATGTAGGCCTATAATAGTGACCTCCTAAAATGTATTGTTACAGCAGCATCTTACTTTGAGAACCAACGTTTTGACAACAAAACTATTCCCTTTTTGGAGGGGGACAGCAAAGACAGGAAAGACTTAAAAGACTAAAGAAGACTATAAGAAACATACGCAGAAGACTGACAGGACACAACATCCGATGCAGGAGACAAAATCTGAGCGTTGAGCTTAAAGAAAGAGAGGATTGTTGGTAACTCAATGCCCCTCCAGGAGAGAGAGAGAGAGAGAGAGGGCCGGATGGGGATTAATCATCCTTATCGAAACGGCGCTGAGTCATGAAACACAGCATGCGTCCCAAATGGCACCCTATTCCCTACATAGTGCACTTCCCTGTCTGGCTTTGGTCAAAAAAGTAGTGCACTATGTAGGGAATAGGTTGGCATACTTTGGGACTCAAGCCTGAGTCATTCATGTTTAAAAAGGCTTGTGTGTCTGTCCAGTAACTCTATCAGTCTGTGTGGTTCAGCTATCAATAGCTACTGTAGGGGTGTAGAGAGAAACCACACCATACTATTTAGCCTGTAGCTAGAGGTGTAGACATAAACCAAATCAGTCTACTACAGTGCCTTGTAAAAGTATTCACCCCCCTTGACGTTTTTCCTATTTTGTTGCATTACAACCTGTAATTTTAAATGGATTTTTATTTGAATGTAATGGACACACATAAAACAGTCCAAATTGGTGAAGTGAAATGAAAAGATTAACTTGTTTCAGAAAATTCTAAAAAATAAATAACGGAAAAGTGGTGAGTGCATATGTATTCACCCCCTTTGCTATGAAGCCCCTAAATAAGAACTGGTGCAACCAATTAACTTCAGAAGTCACATAATTAGTTAAATAAAGTCCACCTGTGTGCAATCTAAGTGTCACATGATCTGTCACATGATCTCAGTGTATATATACACCTGTTCTGAAAGGCCCCAGAGTCTGCAACACCACTAAGCAAGGGGCACCACCAAGCAAGCGGCACCATGAAGACCAAGGAGCTCTCCAAACAGGTCAGGGACAAAGTTGTGGAGAAGTACAGATCAGGGTTGGGTTATTTTTAAAAATCTGAAACTTTTGAACATCCCACGGAGCACTATTAAATCTATTATTAAACAATGGAAAGAATATGAAACCACAACAAACCTGCCAAGAGAGGGCCTCCCTCCAAAACTCACGGACCAGGCAAGGAGGGCATTAATCAGAGAGGCAACAAAGACACCAAAGATAACCCTGAAGGAGCTGCAAAGCTCCACAGCGGAGATTGGAGTATCTGTCCATAGGACCACTTTAAGCCGTACACTCCACAGAGCTAGGCTTTACGGAAGAGTGGCCAGAAAAAAAGCCATTGCTAAAGAAGAAAATAAGCAAACACGTTTTGGTGTTCGCCAAAAGGCATGTGGGAGACTCCCCAAACACATGGAAGAAGATACTCTGGGCTAGGGGTGTTACTAGCTAGGGGTGTTACTAGCTAGGGGTGTTACTAGCTAGGGGTGTTACTAGCTAGGGGTGTTACTAGCTAGGGGTGTTACTAGCTAGGGGTGTTACTAGCTAGGGGTGTTACTAGCTAGGGGTGTAGTGATAAACCACACCAGTCTACTATTTAGCCTATAGGCCTGTTTTATAGTCAGTACATATAATTAAGATGAGCCAAGCAGGCCTAGTATAAATACACTGTATAGGATGTTAATGTTTTGACCCCCAAAGCAGCTCGTCTGCTCAATGTCTAAAATGTATGTTTTTTTTAAAAACTGTATAGCTTTGTGTTTTATACTGTTCATGTGTCTGAAACTTTGCGTGCCGCTATTTGGGTCAGGTCTATCTTGTAAAATAGATTTTTTTATCTCAATAAGACTAACCTATGTAAAATAAAATATAGTATGAATCCTGTACTTACGCCTTCTTGATGTCCTCCGGAGAGGCGTTTCGTGACACTCCCAGAATGTCATAATAATCCACCATGTCTTCTTCACTCACCCCCACTGCAACTGCTGACAACAACAACACAACCTCGTCAAGAGTAGAATACACTCGGGTAGTTTCTCGAAAGACATCTGTGGTAATGTGAATGAATCTGTCGAGGCCCTTTATTGTGACTGTAATGTCCCCTCTGACCTCATATTATCTTGTTGTGGCAGATGAATAGCCTGCAAAGGGCGGCAGGTAGCTTAGTGGTTAAGAGCGTTGCGCCAGTAACCGGAAAGGTCGCTGGTTCTAATCCCCGAGCCGACTAGGTGGAAAAATCTGTCGATGTGCCCTTGAGCAAGGCACTTAACCCTAATTGCTCATGTAAGTCGCTCTGGATAAGAGCGTCTGCTAAAATGACTGAAATGTAAATGTTGTTAAAGGCACAATCTTTAAGATTCCCTGCTGTTCAGTTATCATGTAAACACTAATTGATTCTTGAAGAGTAGCTTGTAATTCCTTTAGTACAACTATAATAACCATCATCTGAGGTTATATTACTCCATGGTTCATTTATTATCATTTTAGTCTTTTTTAAAATATGTTACATATCCCCAGTCCTCATCCTTCTGTTTAGCCTACCAAAAAACAGTGTTATGGTCACACTGTTGAAATTACAAATTGGGCCTTTTAACAGGTGGGCTATTTGACTTGTGAGCTCATTGATGATAATAATGATTCATGAAATGATATGATATCCTTGATTCATTCTCCCATTCAGAATGGAGCGTTATCTAGCCTGTATCAATCTATCCAGCACCAGTAGAATAAACAGCTGACCGTGGGAATTATACGGTAAACTAATGACTTGTTACCGTCCACGGGTATTGAATTTGATCTTTTTTAGTTCATTCTTTACTGTAAGTGTGTCCCATTTCATCTTATCTCGTGACATACTTAATAGCCTAAGATAAGATATACAGTGAGGGAAAAACATTATTTGATCCCCTGCTGATTTTGTACGTTTGCCCACTGACAAAGACATGATCAGTCTATAATTTTAATGGTAGGTTTATTTGAACAGTGAGAGACAGAATAACAACAACAAAATCCAGAAAAACACATGTCAAAAATGTTATAAATTGATTTGCATTTTTAATGAGGGAAATAAGTATTTGACCCCCTCTCAATCAGAAAGATTTTCTGGCTCCCAGGTGTCTTTTATACAGGTAACAGGAGTGCTCCTAATCTCAGCTTGTTACCAATCAATCAATCAGATTCCAAACTCTCCACCATGGCCAAGACCAAAGCTCTCCAAGGATGTCAGGGACAAGATTGTAGACCTACACAAGGCTGGAATGGGCTACAAGACCATCGCCAAGCAGCTTGGTGAGAAGGTGACAACAGTTGGTGCGATTATTCGCAAATGAAAGAAACACAAAATAACTGTCAATCTCCCTCGGCCTGGGGCTCCATGCAAGATCTCACCTCGTGGAGTTGCAATGATCGTGAGAACGGTGAGGAATCAGCCCAGAACTACACGGGAGGATCTTGTCAATGATCTCAAGGCAGCTGGGACCATAGTCACCAAGAAAACAATTGGTAACACACTACGCCGTGAAGGACTGAAATCCTGCAGCGCCCGCAAGGTCCCCCTGCTCAGGAAAGCACATATACATGCCCGTCTGAAGTTTGCAAATGAACATCTGAATGATTCAGAGGAGAACTGGGTGAAAGTGTTGTGGTCAGATGAGACCAAAATGGAGCTCTTTGCCATTAACTCAACTCGACGTGTTTGGAGGAGGAGGAATGCTGCCTATGACCCCAAGAACACCATCCCCACCGTCAAACATGGAGGTGGAAACATTATGCTTTGGGGGTGTTTTTCTGCTAAGGGGACAGGACAACTTCACCACATCAAAGGGACGATGGACGGGGCCATGTACCGTCAAATCTTGGGTGAGAACCTCCTTCCCTCAGCCAGGGCATTGAAAATGGGTCGTGGATGGGTATTCCAGCATGACAATGACCCAAAACACACGACCAAGGCAACAAAGGAGTGGCTCAAGAAGAAGCACATTAAGGTCCTGGAGTGGCCTAGCCAGCCTCCAGACCTTAATCCCATAGAAAATCTGTGGAGGGAGTTGAAGGTTCGAGTTGCCAAACGTCAGCCTCGAAACCTTAATGACTTGGAGAAGATCTGCAAAGAGTGGGACAAAATCCCTCTGAGATGTGTGCAAACCTGGTGGCCAACTACAAGAAACGTCTGACCTCTGTGATTGCCAACATGGGTTTTGCCACCAAGTACTAAGTCATGTTTTGCAGAGGGGTCAAATATTTTTTTTCCCTCATTAAAATGCAAATCAATTTATAACATTTTTGACATGCATCTTTCTGGATTTTTTTGTTGTTATTCTTTCTCTCACTGTTCAAATAAACCTACCATTAAAATTATAGACTGATCATGTCTTTGTCAGTGGGCAAACATACAAAATCAGCAGGGGATCAAATACTTTTTTCCCTCACTGTAATAGGATAACTTGTTAAAGGAACAATCTGTGAGAATTATTGCTGTTCAATGGTATTTTCGTTTCACCCATTTGATTCTTGATTTTTTTTTAATGCCTTATGAACTTAGTGGGCTGCAATCTAGGTGTATTACTGTATTAATACACTGTAAGTGGGCTGCAATCTAGTTGTATTCCTGTATTAATACACTGTTTATGGTTTGCCTTCAACAGGTGGGATATGACTCATGAGCTCATGAATCGACAATGACTAATGATATCATTCAGAATGGAGCGTTTTGTAGCACGTATCAATCTTTCCAGCACCAACAGAATAAATCGCAGACAGTGGGGCCTGTAAATAAACGAATGACAGTGACCATCCACGGGTATTTCCCCCTGAGGTTGGCAAATGCGCCTCGAGTTCTCTAGAAGCCAGACACAATATTATGTGGTTATTTCCAGCTCCTCCCGAGAGAGACCTGACATATGACAGCTGCCACCAACACACACACACATCCACACATGCGTCGGCCCGCCGGAGCTAACGTGTGAGATTGAAATGATATAAATAATAATAATAATATGCCATTTAGCAGACGCTTTTATCCAAAGCGACTTACAGTCGTGTGTGCATACATTTTTGTGTATGGGAGTCCCGGGGATCGAACCCACTACCTTGGCGTTACAAGCGCCGTGCTCTACCAGCTGAGCTACACAGGATATGCTACATTTGAACATTGGAATGTTTCAGACTAGACAAAGGTTTCAATTTTAAGACGTGGACACATTGTAACTAAATATTGCCTAATATGTTAAACGTGTAGGGTACCGAACATTGGAATGGCGATGTATAGTGTAGGGAACTGGTAGGCTATATAACTTGACGGGAAGTCCACACGCTAAAAACAGGGCTACGCATGAATGGATAATGAATATGGATAGACTACTGTACCTTTTTTAGGAGTACCAGCAAATTATTTTGGTGTCTCAATCTCTCTTCTTAAAATGGAAATTAGTTATTATGCACAGCTTCGTGACAGGCGAACAGAGGGGGATCCAGCGGTCCACGGAAGAATATACAGTAATTTCAGAATCTCTAAAGGCTACTATCGTGAAACGATAGTATGAAAAAAAATGTATGCACTCACTAACAGTAAGTCACTCTGGATAAGAGCGTCTGCTAAAATGACAAAAATAAATAAATAAATAGAAGTCCACGGTATGAGTTGGCCGTATTCCTCGGTGGCCTGCCCCGCAACATAACGCCGCAGTCCCGTTATCTCTCCCCCTCACCCTTCTCTCGGTATATCTCCACATGACGACGTCACAATCAGCTGAGGCAGAGAGAAATAGAACGTCTAGAACATACCAGTGTTTTGGAACTTCAGTCGCCCCGCCCTGTCTGCTACTCGCGTCGTGATAAATGTAGTCATACAAATTACTTTGACGATAGCAATTACTACTCAAATATAGGCATTCAGGCAACTTTAACCCAACTCAAGGGAACATAACTGAACGTGATCCCATGGACCAGAGTGAACTGAATTAGACACACTACCAAACAATTTATTTGACAGCTATATATACACCTCCATGATGTATTATACAAACACGTTTTGTGTAATGATTTACGGAAGCATAGAGCTGTCCAAATAATTCCTAAACGTTCTTTGATTTAGCGGTAAGGATAACAGTAAACAACAAACAGTTCCACAGCCATTAAACACAGCCTGTTGATAATAGAATCACTCACATTCATTCAGTGGTCACTGATGACATCTAGTGGCCGGATGAAGAAATGTCAGAAGGACAGCCTGTGGTCTCGGCCTACTCATTTGGAACTGTAATAAGGCCCATCTTTTTTTTTTTTTTTTTTTTTTTTTTTTTTTTTTTTTTTTTTTTTTTTGTCATTTAGCAGACGCTCTTATCCAGAGCGACTTACAGGAGCAATTAGGGTTAAGTGCCTTGCTCAAGGGCACATCGACAGATTTTTCACCTAGTCGGCTCGGGGATTAGAACCAGCGACCTTTCGGTTACTGGCACAACGCTCTTACCCACTAAGCTACTGCCGCCCCATCTTATGAGAACACTTGTGGAAATAGGCAGAGCAGCATCAAAACATAGCTGGCCATGTATAAACACTGTAAGTAGCCAACAAATAGTCTCCCGAGTGGCGCAGTGGTCTAAGGCACTGCATCCCAGTGCTAGCTGTGCCACTAGAGATCCTGGTTCGAATCCAGGCTCTGTCGCAGCCGGCCGCGACCGGGAGACTCATGGGCAGCGCACAGTTGTCCAGGGTAGGGGAGGGAATGGCCGGCAGGGATGTAGTTCAGTTGATTAGAGCATGGCGTTTGCAACGCCAGGGTTGTGGGTTCGATTCCCACGGGGGACCAGTATGAAAAAAAATATATATATGTATTCACTAACTGTAAGTCGCTCTGGATAAGAGCGTCTGCTAAATGACTAAAATGTAATGTAAACATAGTGGGCCTTTTTAAGACTCCTTAAATTAAACATCTGTGTCACTTTTCCATCTGAATCATTGTGTGGACATCAGTGAGTTCATAGTTTTACTAACATCTCTGGGAGTTACTTATAATGTATACCTTCCAGGCCTTTACTATTCCAGCAGTCGTGAAGCATGTTCTAGTCTAGCGGTCGTGAAGCCTGTTCTAGTCTAGCAGTCGTGAAGCCTGTTCTAGTCTAGCAGTCATGAAGCCTGTTCTAGTCTAGCAGGTCGTGAAGCCTGTTCTAGTCTAGCAGCTGTGAAGCCTGTTCTAGTCTAGCAGTCATGAAGCCTGTTCTAGTCTAGCAGTCATGAAGCCTGTTCTTGTCTAGCAGTCGTGACTGCCCTGTTCTAGTCTAGCAGTCATGAAGCCTGTTCTAGTCTAGCAGTCGTGAAGCCTGTTCTAGTCTAGCAGTCGTGAAGCCTGTTCTAGTCTAGCAGTCGTGAAGCCTGTTCTAGTCTAGCGGTCGTGAAGCATGTTCTAGTCTAGCGGTCGTGAAGCCTGTTCTAGTCTAGCAGTCGTGAAGCCTGTTCTAGTCTAGCAGTCGTGAAGCCCTGTTCTAGTCTAGCGGTCGTGAAGCCTGTTCTAGTCTAGCAGCGTGATGCTAGTCATGAAGCCTGTTCTAGTCTAGCAGTCGTGAAGCCTGTTCTAGTCTAGCAGTCATGAAGCCTGTTCTAGTCTAGCAGTCGTGAACCCTGTTCTAGTCTAGCAGTCATGAAGCCTGTTCTAGTCTAGCGGTCGTGAAGCCTGTTCTAGTCTAGCGGTCGTGAAGCCTGTTCTAGTCTAGCAGTCATGAAGCCTGTTCTAGTCTAGCAGTCGTGAAGCCTTTTCCAGTCTAGCAGTCATGAAGCCTGTTCTAGTCTAGCGGTCGTGAAGCCTGTTCTAGTCTAGCGGTCGTGAAGCCTGTTCTAGTCTAGCAGTCATGAAGCCTGTTCTAGTCTAGCGGTCGTGAAGCCTGTTCTAGTCTAGCAGTCGTGAAGCCTGTTCTAGTCTAGCGGTCGTGAAGCCTGTTCTAGTCTAGCAGTCATGAAGCCTGTTCTAGTCTAGCGGTCGTGAAGCCTGTTCTAGTCTAGCAGTCATGAAGCCTGTTCTAGTCTAGCGGTCGTGAAGCCTGTTCTAGTCTAGCAGTCATGAAGCCTGTTCTAGTCTAGCGGTCGTGAAGCCTTTTCTAGTCTAGCAGTCATGAAGCCTGTTCTAGTCTAGCAGTCGTGAAGCCTGTTCTAGTCTAGCAGTCATGAAGCCTGTTCTAGTCTAGCGGTCGTGAAGCCTGTTCTAGTCTAGCAGTCATGAAGCCTGTTCTAGTCTAGCAGTCATGAAGCCTGTTCTAGTCTAGCAGTCGTGAAGCCTGTTCCTAGTCTAGCAGGTCGTGAAGCCTGTTCTAGTCTAGCAGTCGTGAAGCCTGTTCTAGTCTAGCAGGTCGTGAAGCCTTTTCCAGTCTAGCAGTCATGAAGCCTGTTCTAGTCTAGCAGTCGTGAAGCCTGTTCTAGTCTAGCAGCCATAAAACAATCTTCTTTGAAGCTGCAGCCTGAACTTATCAAAACTTGAGTTTTTACGAGCTGCTTATTTGAAAGTCAATCATGATCATCTTTGAGACAAAAAATAACATTTACAGTTGAGTTGGTTTATGACGCGTTTATTGAAAACCCAGACAGAACATGACTAGATGTAGCAGAGACTGTTAACACCGCAGTGGGGAATGTGTTGCTGTCGTGTTAAGTGTAGGCCTCCAACAGTCAGTGTTGGAATGTAGGGTGGCTAACACCTAGTTTGTTTAACCCTTCAATATTCCTCTCCCTCCTCATCCTCTTCTCCCACGCTGTCAGTGCCCACCTCTTCATAATCCTTCTCCAGGGCTGCCATGTCTTCTCTGGCCTCAGAGAACTCTCCCTCCTCCATGCCCTCACCAACGTACCAGTGCACAAAGGCCCGCTTGGCGTACATCAGGTCAAACTTGTGGTCCAGACGGGCCCAGGCCTCAGCAATGGCTGTGGTGTTGCTCAGCATGCACACAGCCCTCTGGACCTTGGCCAGGTCTCCCCCAGGAACCGCCGTAGGGGGCTGGTAGTTGATCCCCACCTTGAAGCCAGTGGGACACCAGTCCACAAACTGGATGGTACGTTTGGTCTTGATGGCAGCAATGGCAGAATTGACATCCTTGGGAACAACGTCACCACGGTACAGGAGACAGCAGGCCATGTATTTGCCGTGACGAGGGTCACACTTCACCATCTGATTGGCTGGCTCGAAGCAGGCGTTGGTGATGTCAGCGACTGACAGCTGCTCGTGATAGGCCTTCTCAGCGGAGATGACTGGGGCATAGGTGGCCAGAGGGAAGTGGATACGGGGGTAGGGCACCAAGTTGGTCTGGAACTCTGTCAGATCAACATTCAGGGCTCCATCGAATCGCAGGGAGGCAGTGATGGAGGAGACGATCTGGCCAATGAGCCTGTTGAGGTTGGTGTATGAGGGACGCTCAATGTCGAGGTTCCTGCGGCAGATGTCATAGATGGCCTCATTGTCCACCATGAAGGCACAGTCAGAGTGCTCCAGGGTGGTGTGGGTGGTCAGGATGGAGTTATATGGCTCCACCACTGCTGTGGACACCTGGGGAGCTGGGTAAACGGCAAACTCAAGCTTGGACTTCTTTCCGTAGTCGACAGACAGACGTTCCATCAGCAGGGAGGTGAAACCAGAGCCAGTGCCTCCTCCGAAGCTGTGGAAGATGAGGAATCCCTGGAGCCCAGTGCACTGGTCAGCCTGAATGGAGAAATGGTACAATAACATTATTAGATATGATGTTACGCTAGTAAGAATACAATGGAGAACCTGTTTGCATTTTCTACCTAGAACCATAAAAGGGTTCTTCGGTTTGTCCCTGTAAAATAACCCTTTATGGTTCCACGTAGAACCTTATTACCCTACAAATAACCTTTTTAGAACCCTTTCGTTCTGAAGAACCTTCTTGAATAAAAAGTGTTCTATCTACAACCCATCTAGAACCCTTTCCGTTTAGCAGAACCCTAGTTAGAGCACTATGTCATCAAGAGTGTAGAAAGATGACTCACCAGTTTGCGTGTCCTGTCCAGAACCAGGTCAATGATCTCCTTGCCGATGGTGTAGTGACCGCGGGCGTAGTTGTTGGCAGCATCTTCCTTACCCGTAATGAGCTGCTCGGGATGGAACAGCTGGCGATAGGTACCTGTCCTCACCTCATCTGAAAGACAAAGGTAGATTCCGAATGTCCGAATATTGCGAATATGAGAATATTCAAGTATCGGGTATTTGGAATATTCAGAAATCAGAATATCTGAATGTTTGGAATATCAGAATATTCAGAATATCTTCCGACAGAATATGAAAACCCGCATTCAAAGATGGGCTTCCTCTAGGATGGATTTCCTCTAGGATTTCAGAGGAGTCTCATCTTACCGATGACAGTGGGCTCCAGATCAACGAAGATGGCACGTGGGACATGCTTTCCGGCTCCGGTCTCACTGAAGAAGGTGTTGAAGGAGTCGTCTCCACCTCCACAGGTCTTGTCGCTGGGCATCTGTCCGTCCGGCTGGATCCCATGCTCCAAGCAGTACAGCTCCCAACAGGCGTTGCCCATCTGGACTCCGGCTTGGCCCACATGCATAGAAATACACTCACGCTGAAAAACAGAAGGTACAAGAGATCAACGACATGGAAACTTGAATCAAATCAGGTGTATACACATTTAAGACAGTGAAGTGTTGGAAGGAGTGGATTGATAAAATAATGGTTGAAAGACATTTCAGACCGTCTCAATTGTATTGTATCTCTGCAGAAACAATCATCAATATATTACTGTAAGATCCATATGGTAAGTGAAAGTAAAATAAAAAAAATAAAAATAAAAAAAAGAATACAGGAGGGATATGGTCACCCATTTAGCGAAATTGCATTCAAGCAAAGTCATTGGCTACATATATATATATATATATATATATATATACAGTATATGTATGTGTGTGTGTATATATATATATATATATATATATATATATATATATATATATATATATATATATATATATATATATATATATATATATATATATATATATATATATATATATATATTTGCGAGAAGAAAAAAACATATTGGGGATTGGAAGTGATGCAGACAATTACATTGATGGAAGTTACAATCTATCTGCAATATTAAAGCTGATCTACCCCCTAATTAAAAAAAATAAAAAATAATAATAATTGGCTACACTAGGCTGTCCCGGTTGGATTCGGCTAAAAAGTGTGAACACAATCTTGAGTGTATGACACTAATAGAGATCAATAGTAATGGTGACTTTTTGTAGCCATTAACAGAGGCTAACTCCCCCATGGCTCATTTGCCAAAGCCTATGGGGAAATTAATCTTTATTTACATTTTTATATAAAATGCTGAAAATAAGGTCTGTGGTAAACACAGGCTTAGGAGATCTTATACGTTTTGTTCTATGAGATCATCTTCATCAGCTAAGGTCACTTTTTGAAGCATTTATGTAATCAAAACAAGCACATAAAGGCTTTATAATTCGTGAAGGTCATGTGAACTGACTGATATTATCCCATAGACCAAAGCGTATAAGATCTCCTAAGCCTGTGTTAACCTCAGACCTTACTTTCGGCGTATATCCCAAAACCCTATTCTTTCCCCATTAATTTCCCCCATAGGAATGTCCAACGTAATTTTTCAAATCCTCTGCCATTTGACAAGAGATCGTTTTTTTTTATGACCCTGTATCTTTAAGAGCAGAGGACCAGAGACGAAAAGGTGTGCCTTGTTCCTGTGAGCCAACCCTCCTCCTCTCTCTCCTCTTTTTTTCCCCTCCCTCCTTTTCGCTCTCCTCCTCTCCTCTCCTCCCTCCCTCCTCTCCTCCTTCCTCTCCTCCCTCCCTCCCTCCGGTCCAAGCTGCACACCCATTGCAGTGTAACAGCAAGAGATATCTCTCACAAGACCCTAACAGAGAAAATGGCTCCCATCCCAGATCACTCCTCCCTGTTCTCCTTTGTACTCAATCATTCCATCCTCCTCTCACAATTGCCGGAATCTCGTGAAAACATCAATTTTTTCACAGAAAATGCTTGTTTCTATTCGGAGGATATTTGAGGTTTTCTATCTAAACAGTGGATAGTCTATGAACAAGTAGAACAATGACTCAGTACATATATATATTTTTTTAAATATAATATATTTTTTTAACCTAAATTACAATAAATCACATTTATCCCTTATCAGTAGTATACATAATATCTGAAATCTACATATAAAAAAGAGGAAGGGCAGAGAATCACATGATCTTTATGTAACAGAATAACCACCATCATCCATATGCTTTCCCTCCAGACAGAAAGAATCTACATCAGCTGTCAGCACTCACCATTTTGTCTGGTTTTCTTTTCCTTCACAGGCTGACGTCGAGGATTCAGAGGAGAAGGCAGAACTGGAGGAGAAAGGAAGAGGTGGGGTTTTTATATGGCGGGAATCAGCCAGTCAGGCAGGAAGCAGACAGTCAGGCAGGAAGCAGACAGTCAGGCAGGAAGCTACAGCAGAGTCTGGTTGGCGGGAGACACTGTTGGTATGAAAAGAACAAGGAAGTCCCTCCTCCTTCACACAGACAGAGGCTGACTGGGCGGACTCTCTCTATGCAGTGAAGAATTATGGGTATTGAGCTGTGAGAAAGCCAGCTTCCTGGCAGGGAAGACTAATGTGTGTTGAACTGTGAGATCGCACTGAGCTTCCTGGACTGAGTTAGTTGCATAGAAAGCATACAAATATGGAGTAAAAAAAAATATATATATATATATATATATATATTTGCATATAGTATGTGTGTGGATGTTTTCACACCACTCAAATCCTTTATTGTAATTTGACACTGTGGCAAATGTTTTAGGGAAGGTACTGCACAGGGTGTGGTCTGTGAAGCTTGCACTCTTCACTGCTGTGTTTGCTTGCACTCTTCACTGTTTGATTGACTGATTCAACACCCAAAATACAGTTAAACACGTTAAACTGAATAGTTCTCTTTTCTTTCTTTTTTTAAAGAACAAAAAAAGTAAATGAATTATTTATTTATATAAACTGTATAACAGACAGGGTATTATAACAAGAAGACGCTGTTGGCTTCCACATTGTAAATAATAACCAAATTAGTTAACCCTCAAATGGTAATAGTCAGGGATAGGTTTAATTTATTTTGACGGATAACAATTTGCCTATTGTTCTGACGTAGCTGAGTCTGTGGTAGAACAGGGAGTGATAATGACAACGCTAGTCGCTAATACTCCCTGCTCTTCCTCTCTCGTGAAGTCAGAGACAGCTGGACGGTATGGCGAGGCTAAACAACGCTAGTCACTAATCTATGAACGTAGAACAAAGGGGGAGGGCTGCGCTGCTTCCTGTGTGAAGGACATCTCAAGCTTTTGCTCACTTGATATAGAATACGTCATTGGTAAGCTGCAGATCTTTCTATCGAACAAGAGAGTTCTCATCCCTAATTATATCTCGGCTGTGTCCATCCCACTTCAAGCCAACACCACATTGACGCCATAAACAAACAAGAAACCGTTCACGCAGAGGCAACGTTTCTTGTGGGCGGAGACTTTAAAGCGGGGAGACTTAAAAAACGTTCTTGAAAAATAGCTCAAAGAAACTGGGTAGGATTGGTGGGAGGCAACACCTTTTGACCTTTTATTTAGAACAGGTTTGTTGGTAATTTATAAGCCTCAGATTATGATATGATAGATGATTGGATGTAAGGATGGATAGATGTAGGGATGTAGGTGATGGATGTAGATGATGGATGTAGATGATGGATGTAGGGATGTAGATGATGGATGTAGGGATGTAGATGATGGATGTAGGGATGTAAATGATGGATGTAGATGATGGATGTAGGATGTAGCTGATGGATGTAGATGATGGATGTAGGGATGTAGCTGATGGATGTAGATGATGGATGTAGACGATGGATGTAGATGATGGATGTAGGGATGTAAATGATGGATGTAGGGATGTAAATGATGGATGTAGATGATGGATGTAGGATATAGAGATGTCGCTGATGGATGTAGGATGTAGATGATGGATGTAGGGGATGTAGGATGTAGAGATGTCGCTGATGGATGTAGGGTGTAGATGATGGATGTAGGGTGTAGATGATGGATGTAGGATGTAGCTGATGGATGTAGGATGTAGATGATGGATGTAGGGATGTAGCTGATGGATGTAGATGATGGATGTAGGGATGTAGCTGATGGATGTAGATGATGGATGTAGATGATGGATGTAGATGATGGATGTAGATGATGGATGTAGGGATGTAGCTGATGGATGTAGGGATGTAAATGATGGATGTAGATGATGGATGTAGGATGTAGAGATGTCGCTGATGGATGTAGGATGTAGATGATGGATGTAGGGGATGTAGGATGTAGAGATGTCGCTGATGGATGTAGGGTGTAGATGATGGATGTAGAGATGTCGCTGATGGATGTAGGATGTAGATGATGGATGTAGATATGTAGCTGATGGATGTAGCACGTCTCCTGCGCCACAAGGGGAGCTAAAACTCTAGACTATTTTTATTTTACCCACAGAAACGCATAAAAGGCCATCCCACGTCCTCCCTTGGGTGAATCAGACCACGACTCTATCATCCTGCTTTCTGTTTACAAACAAAAGCTCAAACAGGAAGTACAAGTGACGCGCTCAATAAGGAAGTGTAAGGGGGCAATTACTTTTTCACACAGGGGCATTAGGTGTTGCATAACTTTGTTGAATGAAATAAGTATGTAATTGTTGTGTTATTTGTTCACTCAGGTTCCCTTTATCTAACATTAGGTTTTGGTTGAAGATCTCATAACATTCAGTATCAAAAATATGCAAAAGTGGAGAAATTTAGAAAGGGGGAAAATACTTTTCCACGGCACTGTAGATAACATCAATATAGTTTGATCTTGGATAGAAAAGGATTTTGCTCAGGGCTGAGAATGTTCTAAGAGTCCCATATAAAGATTGTCATAATGAGGTGCGAGTGTTGTCTGAGATGTGACTGACATACGTACAGTTGATTACTATAGCGCCCCCCCCCCCCTTGGGCCAATCAGTGTACTTTTGTAAATGCTGTATTACATTACATTTTAGTCATTTAGCAGACGCTCTTATCCAGATCGACTTACAGGAGCAATTAGGGTTAAGTGCCTTGCTTAAGGGCACATCGACAGATTTTTGACCTAGTCGGCTCGGGATTAGAACCAGCGACCTTTCCGGTTACTGGCACAACGCTCTTAACCACTAAGCTACCTGCCGCCCCAGGTATCTCTATGGCAAGACGCATCATTCACCGAAGTTTCGTCAGAATCGGGCCCAGTGCTGTCTGAGATATCGCTTGTGACTAACAGACGAACAAACATAACAAACGAACGAACGTACAGACGGAGACAGATCCACAGTTATTGTACCTCAACCACAATCTCACCATGTATTAGTCTCTCCGTGCCGATGTTCAGGGTTCGGTGTGAAGGTAAAGTGTGTGTGAGAGAGACATGAAATGGGCACCCTCTTCCCTTTATAGGGGGCAGGTGACAGCAGGTTACAGTGATTTGTGTCTGAAATGGCCCCCTCTTCCCTTTATAGGAGTGCACTATATAGTGACTAGTTTAGAGAACACAGGAGAATGAGTTGGGTTCAGGAGGATGAGTTGGGTTCAGGAGGATGAGTTGGGTTCAGGAGGATGAGTTGGGTTCAGGAGGATGAGTTGGGTTCAGGAGGATGAGTTGGGTTCAGGAGAATGAGTTGGGTTCAGGAGAATGAGTTGGGTTCAGGAGGATGAGTTGGGTTCAGGAGAATGAGTTGGGTTCAGGAGAATGAGTTGGGTTCAGGAGGATGAGTTGGGTTCAGGAGAATGAGTTGGGTTCAGGAGGATGAGTTGGGTTCAGGAGGATGAGTTGGGTTCAGGAGAATGAGTTGGGTTCAGGAGAATGAGTTGGGTTCAGGAGGATGAGTTGGGTTCAGGAGAATGAGTTGGGTTCAGGAGAATGAGTTGGGTTCAGGAGGATGAGTTGGGTTCAGGAGGATGAGTTGGGTTCAGGAGAATGAGTTGGGTTCAGGAGAATGAGTTGGGTTCAGGAGAATGAGTTGGATTCAGGAGAATGAGTTGGGTTCAGGAGAATGAGTTGGGTTCAGGAGGATGAGTTGGGTTCAGGAGGATGAGTTGGGTTCAGGAGAATGACTTGGGTTCAGGAGGATGAGTTGGGTTCAGGAGAATGAGTTGGGTTCAGGAGGATGAGTTGGGTTCAGGAGGATGAGTTGGGTTCAGGAGGATGAGTTGGGTTCAGGAGGATGAGTTGGGTTCAGGAGAATGAGTTGGGTTCAGGAGGATGAGTTGGGTTCAGGAGAATGAGTTGGGTTCAGGAGAATGAGTTGGGTTCAGGAGGATGAGTTGGGTTCAGGAGGATGAGTTGGGTTCAGGAGGATGAGTTGGGTTCAGGAGGATGAGTTGGGTTCAGGAGGATGAGTTGGGTTCAGGAGAATGAGTTGGGTTCAGGAGAATGAGTTGGGTTCAGGAGGATGAGTTGGGTTCAGCAGAATGAGTTGGGTTCAGGAGGATGAGTTGGGTTCAGGAGGATGAGTTGGGTTCAGGAGGATGAGTTGGGTTCAGGAGAATGAGTTGGGTTCAGGAGGATGAGTTGGGTTCAGGAGGATGAGTTGGGTTCAGGAGAATGAGTTGGGTTCAGGAGAATGAGTTGGGTTCAGGAGGATGTGTGTGTGGAATAACCTTGCTTCTTTAAATACTCTGCAGACACTCAGTGACCACGCCTTCAGCCTGCAGAGAAATATTTAGAAAATCTTTCATTTTCATTTTGATACACTGCAGTATGTGTTGAAAACAGGCATTATGTCAGTGTGCATTTTGCTACATAGTGGTTTATTTCATGGTGCTTGAGTTCAAAGAGATGTCAGTGGATTTGTGCACTTCATATGAAAACCAACTCCCAATTGGCTGGCTGTAATCAACAGAATCAGAATAAAGTATACAGTATCAAATAGCTACGGTGAGCTATGTCCTAGCAGCTCAGTGAGTTACAGGCCTTCTAGCAGCTCATATCTTATCATATCTTAACATATCTTATCATATTTTATATCTTAACATAACTTATCAAATCTTAACATATCAAATGGTGGTTAAGCGCTGTAAGTAAGCATTTCACTGTAATGTCTGCACCTGTTGTATTCGGCGCATGTGGCCAATACAATTTGATTTGATTTAATATAATAATACATCATCCGCATAACAGGTATTTATATAGTAGTGGTTATAATGTTACCTCATCAGCATAACAGGTATTTATATAGTAGTGGTTATAATGGTACCTCATCAGCATAACAGGTATTTATATAGTAGTGGTTATAATGTTACCTCATCAGCATAACATGTATTTATATAGTAGTGGTTATAATGTTACCTCATCAGCATAGCAGGTATTTATATAGTAGTGGTTATAATGGTACCTCATCAGCATAACAGGTATTTATATAGTAGTGGTTATAATGTTACCTCATCAGCATAGCAGGTATTTATATAGTAGTGGTTATAATGTTACCTCATCAGCATAACAGGTATTTATATAGTAGTGGTTATAATGTTACCTCATCAGCATAACAGGTATTTATATAGTAGTGGTTATAATGTTACCTCATCAGCATAACAGGTATTTATATAGTAGTGGTTATAATGTTACCTCATCAGCATAACAGGTATTTATATAGTAGTGGTTATAATGTTACCTCATCAGCATAGCAGGTATTTATATAGTAGTGGTTATAATGTTACCTCATCAGCATAGCAGGTATTTATATAGTAGTGGTTATAATGTTACCTCATCAGCATAGCAGGTATTTATATAGTAGTGGTTATAATGTTACCTCATCAGCATAGCAGGTATTTATATAGTAGTGGTTATAATGTTACCTCATCAGCATAGCAGGTATTTATATAGTAGTGGTTATAATGTTACCTCATCAGCATAGCAGGTATTTATATAGTAGTGGTTATAATGTTACCTCATCAGCATAGCAGGTATTTATATAGTAGTGGTTATAATGTTACCTCATCAGCATAGCAGGTATTTATATAGTAGTGGTTATAATGTTACCTCATCAGCATAGCAGGTATTTATATAGTAGTGGTTATAATGTTACCTCATCAGCATAGCAGGTATTTATATAGTAGTGGTTATAATGTTACCTCATCAGCATAGCAGGTATTTATATAGTGGTGGTTATAATGTTACCTCATCAGCATAGCAGGTATTTATATAGTAGTGGTTATAATGTTACCTCATCAGCATAGCAGGTATTTATATAGTAGTGGTTATAATGTTACCTCATCAGCATAGCAGGTATTTATATAGTAGTGGTTATAATGTTACCTCATCAGCATAGCAGGTATTTATATAGTAGTGGTTATAATGTTACCTCATCAGCATAGCAGGTATTTATATAGTAGTGGTTATAATGTTACCTCATCAGCATAGCAGGTATTTATATAGTAGTGGTTATAATGTTACCTCATCAGCATAGCAGGTATTTATATAGTGGTGGTTATAATGTTACCTCATCAGCATAGCAGGTATTTATATAGTAGTGGTTATAATGTTACCTCATCAGCATAGCAGGTATTTATATAGTAGTGGTTATAATGGTACCTCATCAGCATAGCAGGTATTTATATAGTAGTGGTTATAATGTTACCTCATCAGCATAGCAGGTATTTATATAGTAGTGGTTATAATGTTACCTCATCAGCATAGCAGGTATTTATATAGTGGTGGTTATAATGTTACCTCATCAGCATAGCAGGTATTTATATAGTAGTGGTTATAATGTTACCTCATCAGCATAGCAGGTATTTATATAGTAGTGGTTATAATGTTACCTCATCAGCATAGCAGGTATTTATATAGTAGTGGTTATAATGGTACCTCATCAGCATAGCAGGTATTTATATAGTGGTGGTTATAATGTTACCTCATCAGCATAGCAGGTATTTATATAGTGGTGGTTATAATGTTACCTCATCAGCATAGCAGGTATTTATATAGTAGTGGTTATAATGGTACCTCATCCGCATAACAGGTATTTATATAGTGGTTATAATGTTACCTCATCAGCATAGCAGGTATTTATATAGTAGTGGTTATAATGGTACCTCATCAGCATAACAGGTATATATATAGTAGTGGTTATAATGGTACCTCATCCGCATAACAGGTATTTATATAGTAGTGGTTATAATGTTACCTCATCAGCATAGCAGGTATTTATATAGTAGTGGTTATAATGGTACCTCATCAGCATAACAGGTATTTATATAGTGGTTATAATGGTACCTCATCAGCATAACAGGTATTTATATAGTAGTGGTTATAATGGTACCTCATCAGCATAACAGGTATTTATATAGTAGTGGTTATAATGGTACTTCATCAGCATAGCAGGTATTTATATAGTAGTGGTTATAATGGTACCTCATCAGCATAACAGGTATTTATATAGTAGTGGTTATAATGGTACCTCATCAGCATAGCAGGTATTTATATAGTAGTGGTTATAATGGTACCTCGTCAGCATAACAGGTATTTATATAGTAGTGGTTATAATGTTACCTAATCAGCATAACAGGTATTTATATAGTAGTGGTTATAATGTTACCTCATCAGCATAACAGGTATTTATATAGTAGTGGTTATAATGGTACCTCATCAGCATAACAGGTATTTTTATGGTAGTGTTAATAACATTACCTCATCAGCAAAGCAGTTATTTATAACATTACCTCATCAGGATAGTGTCACGTCTCTTCTCCTCTTTACGATTAGCAAGTGTGCGGAATGTCAATCACCTATTAAATCCGTAACATTTAAAGTAACATTTAAAGAATCCCCATCAAAATCAGTCTTTTTGGATGGGCTGCGTCACAATCCAGCACAAACTACGACCGGGTCTATGGAAAGGGCAAACTCTCACGAACACGATGGTGTTCGCCGTTTTTCTCTACAACGACGGGACTCGTCTGAAGGGTAACCCATACAAACGAATAGAAGTATGGAGGTAGTTTTGTGCCAACAAAAATAAGGGGTTAGATATGTGTCCAAAAAAACTTTTAATATTTCCTGATCTTTTTTATATCTCCTAGATACAGGACAGACACTTCAAAACCTTATTACTTATGATTAATTTTCTGACTCTTTCTTTGCTATTTGTGAATGTTTTATTCAATGCGTCTCTATGGGTTTTAGTATTAAAGGCCAAATTCAATATTTTATCAAATCTTTTTTTATTATTGTTTTTTTGAAAACTAAAGGGGGCCTAAAATTCAAAATCAAATAGCTAAATGATCCATGGCATAGGGCAGCCTTTCATCAGCATCTGGCTCTGAGGAGCATTCCTCTGAGACGAGATCTACCCCAAACTATTCAATAAAATGCCATATTGCCTGTACTCCATTGTGTTCGTATTATTATTATTATTATTATTATTATTATTATTGTTTAACTCTGCATCGTTGGGAAGGGTTCGTAAGCAAGCATGACTCGTGCTTCTACATCTGCATTGCTTGCTGTTTGGGGTTTTAGGCTGGGTTTTCCATATAGCACTTTGTGACATCTGCTGATGTAAAAAGGGCTTTATAAATACATTTGATTGATTGATTGAACGGTAAAGTCTACACCCGTTGTATTCGACGCATGTGACAAATAAAATTAGATTAGATTTTGTTGTTGTTTGAATCCCAGATTGTCCCTTTAAACCTGGTGTCATACCATTTCAGATAACATGGTGCAACTTTTATTATGCGTTCCCAAATTATTCCAGTTACAGCAAAACTTACTACGATCTCATTTATACAGGACTCAATTATTTTTGTACGTTTTTTCCCCCTTGTTCCATCTATCTCCCCCCCTATCTCTGATCGCAGGTAATGAGTGTTCCATCTCTCTCCTCCCCTATCTCTGATCACAGGTAATGAGTGTTCCATCTATCTCCCCCCCCCCCCCTATCTCTGATCACAGGTAATGAGTGTTCCATCTCTCTCCTCCCCTATCTCTGATCACAGGTAATGAGTGTTCCATCTATCTCCCCCCCCCCCCCCTATCTCTGATCACAGGTAATGAGTGTTCCATCTCTGTCCTCCCCCCTATCTCTGATCACGGGTAATGAGTGTTCCATCTATCTCCTCCCCTCTCTCTGATCACAGGTAATGAGTGTTCCATCTATCTCCTCCCCTCTCTCTGATCACAGGTAATGAGTGTTCCATCTATCTCCTCCCCTATCTCTGATCACAGGTAATGAGTGTTCCATCTCTCTACCCCCCCCCCCCCCCCCCCCCCCTATCTCTGATCACAGATTAAGGAGCTACACCAGAGGGGAAATGTATATATTGTGGTGCTATGGGGTGGGGCTTCAAGTCTCCTGTGTTCCGGGTCTTGGAGAAAATGTCTCCAGGAGGAGCCATTCTTTATTGCAACCTGTACCAAGTCCTTGTAAGCAGAAGAAACAATGTTGTCCTGCGGTTCATTTAATAGATCTACGGTCCAGGCAATGGCACCAAGTGAGAACCACAATACGGCTGCTTGCAAGATATTCATTTGTATTTCCCGATGTGTATGCATCTGAAAGAGTCTCTAAATTATAGTATGAAAATGTAGTTTGTGAGACATTTACAGAAAATAATATATATAGCAAATTATAATGGTTGCACCTCATGACTTTTTCACAGGACTAAACATGGGAATCTTGTATAGAAATTAAATTGAACACATTTAGTGTATTTTATTCCACTCTTGAAAACCTTTTGTCAATTGCCCATATTAGAATGTAACCGTTTAATAGAAATCAAAAGACTTATAAGCTCTAAGGACCACCATTCGCAGAGTCGCGCCATTTAACATAAAAGATCTTAGCGATCAAATTTAGAGTAAATGTTATCAGTGAATGTAACGGATTAAAGGCCTATTATTAGTATTAGTATATTATTAGTATGAAAAATGTATGCACTCACTAACTGTAAGTCGCTCTGGATAAGAGCGTCTGCTAAGATTACTAAAAATGTTGTTTTTTAAATACAGATGGATGTTAGTTAAACCAGTGGTTCTCAACTAGTTTTCCCTCAGGGGCGACCCAATATTTAAATTCACCAAAATGCAATCTGGTAAACTATTTTTAATGCTGTATTGATAATAAATGTAGCAATTATATGACAAGGGAACAAAATTCAGATTATTTCCAAGTAGAGATCTCTAATGGTGCCGGTCCTTAGTTTTCCACATTCCGCACGAGTTACTGTGCCACCTACTGTTACAGCCGAGAATAGCAACAACATGTCACGGTGCTGCGTATGTGATGTTTGCTAGGTGGAAATGGTTGGAGAAAATAGCCCAGTCACGTCAGTGAGTATAGGCAAATAATAGGAGTATTTCAAACCAAGTTTTCTGCTGGAGAGGCTCCCACCCAAGGGAGATCCATCTCAATCAAGTTGTAATCAGCATTCATGTACAAGATCAGCAAAAATATATGTTGGGTTGAATCACTACCAAATATCAATAGATTCCCCCACCCCCCAAAAAAATATTGATAGTTGAATGAGTCACTCCTAGGCTACAAATGCAGTGATTTTTACCTGTGCCACTTCAGTAGGCTACAACAGTATTTGCGCAGCTTAATAAAAATCGACGGCCGTAGGAGGGGGCCTTTGCGAGAAGTCCAACAGATATCAAAAAAACAAACTCATTTGACATTCTATTTTTCGTCTAGACAAGAGACGTGGCGTTTATTGAGAATACAGACAGAACATGACTAGATGTAGCAGAGACTGTTAACACCGCAGTGCGGAATGTGTTGCTGTCATGTTAAGTGTAGGCCTCCAACAGTCAGGGTTGGAATGTAGGGTGGCTAACACCTAGTTTGTTTAACCCTTTAATATTCCTCTCCCTCCTCATCCTCTTCTCCCACGCTGTCAGTGCCCACCTCTTCATAATCCTTCTCCAGGGCTGCCATGTCTTCTCTGGCCTCAGAGAACTCTCCCTCCTCCATGCCCTCACCAACGTACCAGTGCACAAAGGCCCGCTTGGCGTACATCAGGTCAAACTTGTGGTCCAGACGGGCCCAGGCCTCAGCAATGGCTGTGGTGTTGCTCAGCATGCACACAGCCCTCTGGACCTTGGCCAAGTCTCCTCCAGGAACCACCGTAGGGGGCTGGTAGTTGATCCCCACCTTGAAGCCAGTGGGACACCAGTCCACAAACTGGATACTCCTCTTGGTCTTGATGGCAGCGATGGCAGAGTTGACATCTTTGGGAACAACGTCACCACGGTAAAGGAGACAGCAGGCCATGTATTTGCCGTGACGAGGGTCACACTTCACCATCTGATTGGCTGGCTCGAAGCAGGCGTTGGTGATGTCAGCGACTGACAGCTGCTCGTGATAGGCCTTCTCAGCGGAGATGACTGGGGCATAGGTGGCCAGAGGGAAGTGGATACGGGGGTAGGGCACCAAGTTGGTCTGGAACTCTGTCAGATCAACATTCAGGGCTCCATCGAATCGCAGGGAGGCAGTGATGGAGGAGACGATCTGGCCAATGAGCCTGTTGAGGTTGGTGTATGAGGGACGCTCAATGTCGAGGTTCCTGCGGCAGATGTCATAGATGGCCTCATTGTCCACCATGAAGGCACAGTCAGAGTGCTCCAGGGTGGTGTGGGTGGTCAGGATGGAGTTGTATGGCTCCACCACAGCTGTGGACACCTGGGGAGCTGGGTAAACGGCAAACTCAAGCTTGGACTTCTTTCCGTAGTCGACAGACAGACGTTCCATCAGCAGGGAGGTGAAACCAGAGCCAGTGCCTCCTCCGAAGCTGTGGAAGATGAGGAATCCCTGGAGCCCAGTGCACTGGTCAGCCTGAATGGAGAAATGGTACAATAACATTATTAGATATGATGTTACGCTAGTAAGAATACAATGGAGAACCTGTTTGCATGTTCTACCTAGAACCATAAAAGGGTTCTTCGACTTGTCCCTGTAAAATAACCCTTTATGTTCCTGGTCAAACCTTTTGACCCACAAAAAAAAAAACATAGAACAATCTTGTTGAATGAAAAAGGTTCCCTGTAGAACCCTAGTTAGAACCCCATTTCAAAAATGATGGATGACTCACCAGTTTGCGTGTCCTGTCTAGCACGATGTCAATGATCTCCTTGCCGATGGTGTAGTGACCGCGGGCGTAGTTGTTGGCAGCATCTTCCTTACCCGTAATGAGCTGCTCGGGATGGAACAGCTGGCGATAGATACCGGTCCTCACCTCATCTGAAAGACAAAGGTAGATTGAGAATATCCTAATATTTGGAATATCTTGTGACAGAATATCAAAATCAACTCATTCAAAGATTTCAGAGGAGTCTCATCTTACCGATGACAGTGGGCTCCAGATCAACGAAGATGGCACGTGGGACATGCTTTCCGGCTCCGGTCTCACTGAAGAAGGTGTTGAAGGAGTCGTCTCCACCTCCACGGGTCTTGTCGCTGGGCATCTGTCCGTCCGGCTGGATCCCATGCTCCAGGCAGTACAGCTCCCAACAGGCGTTGCCCATCTGGACTCCGGCTTGGCCCACATGCATAGAAATACACTCACGCTGAAAAAGAGAAGGTACAAGAGATCAACGACATGGAAACTTGAATCAAATAATGCCTTTGCAAATGTTTAGGGTTTTTGGATAAACACCGAAAATAAGTTTTTGTGGTAAACACAGGCTTAGGAAGATCTTATACGTTTTGTTATATGAGATAATCTTCATCAGCTAAATTAACTTTGTGAATTTTGAAGCATTTACAGTTGGTAATAATAAAATAAAAACACATAAAGGCTTCATAATTCATAAAGGTTGTGTTAACTGACTTACCTCAGAACCGAACGTATCAGATCTCCTAAACCTGTGTTAACCTCAGACCTTATTTTTGGTGTCTATTCCAAAACCCTATTCTTCCCCCATTTACTTTCTCCTTGGGGATGGATGGCTGAACAAACCTGAGGTATCTCATTGACGTTTTTTTAGGACTACAAGCTGGCCACCCATTTAGCAAAGGGACATTTCAACAAATGTCATTGGCCGTGTTCAAGAGGATAAAAAAAAATGCAATGTATCATGGGTAAATTAAGACTGACTGATCTACAAATAATAATTAGTCATTATTTATGACGAAAGGTAACTTGTAGATCAGGCAGTCGCCTGCAGTTGTTTTGATGCTCTCGAACGCGGCCATTGGCTAGGCTATTCTGCTTGGCCACCATCTTGGGTTTATGACACTTGGGTAAATCATCTCGCAAATCCTCTGCCATTTGACAAGAGATCGTTTTTTTATGACCCTGTATCTTTAAGAGCAGAGGACCAGAGAGGAAAAGGTGTGCCTTGTTCCTGTGAGCCACCCCTCCTCCTCTCTCCTGTTTTTTCCCCCTCCCTCCTTTTCGCTCTTCTGTCTCCTCTCCTCCCTCCCTCTGGTCCAAGCTGCGCACCAACTGCAGTGTAAAACAGCGATAGATTTCTCTCACACAGAAAATGGCTACAATCCCAAACTGTTTCTCCTCGTTTTAAGCTTCATGCCATCCTCCTCTTTGAAGAGCCGAAATCTCATAAAAAATAAAGTACATTTTTTCTAATATAATAACAAAAATCTGCAATTCATGTTTTTGTCCTGTATCTAAGATGTGTTTTATTTAAACAGTGGATAGTCTATCAACAAGTAGAACAATGACTCAGAGAGTTGAACACTGATATCTGACCCACATTGGATGTACGGCTGTAGATTCTGTCACAAAAATAAAAATAAAATAATTTAACCTAAATTATTCTAAATCACATTTACCCTTAATCTGTTGTATACATAGCACACTAAAATCGACATATGAAGAAGAGGCAATGCAGACAATCTGCTGATAACGTGATAGTTAAGGGCGGGAATCAACGCAACTGCGCATTAGATGACATTCTCAGGATGGGTGAGTTTAGTATGTTGATGTGTTTCTTACTGCATTCGGTTTTACTAAACAGTACGTTTTAAATACTATATACAACGATTAGTACTAAGTGACGTTTTTTAATTAGTAGGCAAAACAGATTTCAGACATGGTCTTTATATAACAGAATCCATCGTCCACATGCTTTTCAGCCTTATCTAATCTAATCCTATCATTTTCGTTTGAATACCACGTGAAATAAATACATAAATGATTTTATAATCTGCGTCAGCACTCACCATTTTGTCTGGTTTTCTTTTCCTTCACAGGCTGACGTCGAGGATTCAGAGGAGAAGGCAGAACTGGAGGAGAAAGGAAGAGGTGGGGGTTTTATATGGCGGGAATCAGCCAGTCAGGCAGGAAGCAGACAGCCAGGAAGCAGACAGCCAGACAGCCAGGAAGCAGACAGCCAGACAGGAAGCTACAGCCAGACAGGAAGCTACAGCAGGCTGGTAGGCGGCAGACACTGTTGGTGGGTCGTTAGCTTAGAGATAAATAGTAATGGCGTCTTTTTGTAGGCACTAACTCCGCCGTGGTTCGTTGAACATAGCCTATGGAGAAAATGAATAGCGTTTTTGTAGGGTTTTCGGATAAACGCCGAAAATGTGTTATGTGGTAAACACAGGCTTAGGAGTTCTTATACGTTTTGTTAAATGAGATAATGTTCATCAGCTAACGTAACTTTTTGTGCATTTCGAAGCATTTATGTAATAATAAAAAAGCATAAATCACATAAAGGCTTTATAATTCATGAAGGTCATGTTAACTGACATAGACCAAAGCGTATAAGATCCCCTAAGCCTGTGTTAACCTCAGACCTTATTTTCGGCGTCTATTCCAAAACCCTATTCTTTCCCAATTCATTTTTCCCATAGGAATGGCTGAACAAATTAAAATGGCATTTAGGTAAAAAATGACTGTATTTTGACTTTTTCATATTGAACCCCGTGGGAAATGAACCCACAACCTTGGTGACCAACTGAGCCACATGGGTACATTGTCCTGGTCTAAATCAACTAATATAATAATAATAATAATAATATGCCATTTAGCAGACGCTTTTATCCAAAGCGACTTACAGTCATGCGTGCATACATTTTTGTGTATGGGTGGTCCCGGGGATCGAACCCACTACCTTAGCGTTACAAGCGCCGTGCTCTACCAGCTGAGCTACAGAGGACCACCAATATGGCAGCTTAATGACTTTAAAAAAGATTGACCATTATGATAACATTGTGCCACCAGTAGGAGTGGTAACAGCAATTAGACATTTTAGTTTTTTGAGGATTTTGTTAAATGGAGGCTACAGATGCTCAAATCTAAGGAATTTATCCCTTTAAAAAGTATTTATTAAAGTGATATGATCAGCAGCCCAAAAATCTGAGGGGGCACAAAGTACATGAAGATGGATGGGTATTGGTCCGGAGGGGGGTTAGGCCCCCCGTTCCTAAATTGGAAAATTTAGCATTTTTCAAAAACCAAAATCTAGAGCCATAAGCTTAATTCTATGTAAAATACAGTATATGTGTATTTTTCTGCCTATCTAAGCATACATCTAGAGCTGGCTGTATCCTTCTGCCTGGTGGTTCTTTGTTTAAAGAAACTAAATATGCTTCTCTGCATCTCTGCTCAAATCTGGGTAAAATGTTGAAAGAAATGTGAGTCTTATTCAGTACATTTAGTTATTGCTTGCTTTTTTAAAGTCTACCAACCTAGCCAACAGATATGCCAGCTGAGATAGTTAGACAAGCTAGCTACTCTAAAGTGATTGATAGCCTGATATATATATATATATATATATACTTAAATTAACATTTTTATTTTGTTTGTTTTTTCTCTGTAATACTACACTTAGCAATTTTATGAAGTTAGCTTTAGCTAGCCCAGATAGGTACCCAATCTCCCATCCTCATAACTAGCTACCAAGAAGCCAATCAAGTTAGAGTAGCTAGCTTGTTTTATATAAACTGTATATTTAACAGGACAAATCCCCTATGGGCATGATGCCTTTGTGAGCAATCATTTTACTTGCAAGTTTATTTCCCCTACATTTAAATTGACTAACACCAAGTGACCCTTTGGATTTAGACAGCCAATAATAATAATAATAATAATAATAATGCCATGTAGCATTTGGGTGGTCCCGGGGATCGAACCCACACTACCCTGGGCGTTACAAGCGCCATGCTCTACCAATTGAGCTGCAGAGGACCACAATTCTCAAATGTATGACATACTAAAAGGGTGTGATTAGCTAAGAATTCTCTTTAATATAGACCCCTCCCCCGATAACAGTTTGCCACTGGAGGGAATGCTCAAGGTCCTTGTAATGAGTGATCTTTGTTACACCTAAAACTGAAGGACAAACATTATATTATTAAATACTTTGGTTCACTTTTGTTCTAGCATTCAAAATAATAGATAGATATCTTTTAAATCCCCAAAACATGGCACTACAACTCTACACATGACCACTAGGAAAAGCCAATTTGCTTACCCTAAATTCTTTAAACAATGCATTGCGGCATAAAAGGACGGGTCATGAAACGAGATCAACCAGAGGGACAACGTGGATAAGGACATTGGGTGGACAGACCTACTACATTCTGAGGGGTTTCCCGTCCCCTACGGGATTCGATTTTCAATAGCGCATTGAAATGTTAACAGGTGAACAATAAATTACGAATAACAATGCTAAAATCATTAAACCCAGACATTATCTCAATAAATGAAACGCATTTGCGTCGGCAAGAAACTATTGATATTGAAGGGTATGTATGGTATGGACACAACAGAAAACACTGCTGTGACAGCCCCCAGGGACTCTGGCGGAGTGGGGATATGGGTAAAGTCTGATATGATGAAAACATATAACATTCAAATGATTGATGAAGCCATAGAAGGAATTATTGGTTTGCGCTTTGAACATAGGGAGTCAGATTATTGTTTTGTTGTGTTTTCCTGCTATTTGCCATCTGAACAGTCCACATGGGGTAGAGATGCATCCTCTTTCTATACTCATCTGTTAAGTCAAGTATACCTACAGTTGAAGTCGGAAGTTTACATACACTTAGGTTGGAGTCATTAAAACTCGTTTTTCAACCAATCCACACATTTCTTGTTAACAAACTATAGTTTTGGCAAGTCGGTTAGGACATCTACTTTGTGCATGACATAAGTAATTTTTCCAACAATTGTTTACAGACAGATCAATTCACTTATAATTCAATGTATCACAATTCCAGTGGGTCAGAATTTTACATACACTAAGTTGACTTTGCCTTTAAACAGCTTGGAAAATTCCAGAAAATGATGTCATGGCGTTAGAAGCTTCTGATAGGCTAATTGACATAATTTCAGTCAATTGGAGGTGTACCTGTGGATGTATTTCAAGGCCTACCTTCAAACTCAGTGCCTCTTTGCTTGGCATCATGGGAAAATCAAAGGAAATCAGCCAAGACCTCAGAATTTTTTTTTTTTTAGACCTCTACAAGTCTGGTTCATCCTTGGGAGCAATTTCCAAACACCTGAAGGTACCACGTTCATCTGTACAAACAATAGTACGCAAGTATAAACACCATGGGACCACGCAGCCGTCATACCGCTCAGGAAGGAGACGCGTTCTGTCTCCTAGAGATTAACGTACTTTGGTGTGAAAAGTGCAAATCAATCCCAGAACAACAGCAAAGGACCTTGTGAAGATGCTGGAGGAAACAGGTACAAAAGTATCTATTTCCACAGTAAAACGAGTCCTATATCGACATAACCTGAAAGGCCGCTCAGCAAGGAAGAAGCCACTGCTCCAAAACCGCCATAAAAAAAGCCAGACTACGGTTTGCAACTGCACATGGGGACAAAGATTGTACTTTTTGGAGAAATGTCATCTGGTCTGATGAAACAAAAATAGAACCGTTTGGCCATAATGACCATTGTTATGTTTGGAGGAAAAAGGGGGTAGCATCATGAAGCACGGGGGTGGCAGCATCATGCTGTGGGGGTGCTTTACTTCAGGAGGGACTGGTGCACTTCACAAAATAGATGGCATCATGAGGAAGGAAAATTATGTGGATATATTGAAGCAACATCTCAAGACATCAATCAGGAAGTTAAAGCTTGGTCGCAAATGGGTCTTCCAAATGGACAATGACCCTAGGCATACTTCCAAATTTGTGGCAAAATGGCTTAAGGACAACAAAGGCAAGGTATTGGAGTGGCCATCACAAATCCCTGACCTCAAGCCTATAGAAAATGTGTGGGCAGAACTGAAAAAGCGTGTGCGAGCAAGGAGGCCTACAAACCTGACTCAGTTACACCAGCTCTGTCAGGAGGAATGGGCCAAAATTCACCCAACTTATTGTGGGAAGCTTGTGGAAGGCTACCCGAAATGTTTGACTCAAGTTAAACAATTTAAAGGCAATGCTACCAAATACTAATTGAGTGTATGTAAACTTCTGACCCACTGGGAATGTGATGAAATAAATAAAAGCTGAAATAAATCACTCTCTACTATTATTCGGACATTTCACATTCTTAAAATAAAGTGGTGATCCTAACTGACGTAAAACAGGGAATTTATTACCTGGACTAACCTGTACCCCTGCACATTGACTCGGTACCCCCTGTATAAAGCCTTTTATTTTTTTTTTTTTTTTTTACTTTAGTTTATTTAGTAAATATTTTCTTAACTCTATTTCTTAAAACTGAATTGTTGGTTAAGGGCTTGTAAGTCAGCATTTCACGGTAAGGTCTACACCTGTTGTATTCGGCGCATGTGACAAATATAATTTTATTTTATTTGATTACTGTGCATCACTCGGGGCAAAACATACATACATTGTAAGAAAATAAATGTGCCAAAGGCCTTTCTATGTTCTGAAATGGCATGTAGAGCTCTGGTGGAACTCATCAAAACTCTGCAAAGATGCCAAGAAACAACATTTGATTTAGATATGTGGTATGAAACATGTTGTGATATTATATATTCTGAAATGGGAAAAGATTATGTGAATAAAGAATACATCCCCAAGTCCAGGAAAGTTTACAAGCCGAACAAGCCTTATTGGAATGAGGAGTTACGGGATCTATGGTCTGTAATGTACAAGGCTGGGTACTTGTTTTTTACAGTCTAAAGATGGGAATACAAGAGAACATTTCAGGAAGGAATTTAAGAAAAAACACGATGTGTTTACATTTACATTTTAGTCATTTAGCAGACGCTCTTATCCAGAGCGACCTACAGGAGCAATTAGGGTTAAGTGCCTTGCTCAAGGGCACATCAACAGATTTTTCACCTAGTCGGCTTGGGGATTAGAACCAGCGACCTTTCGGTTACTGGCACTTAACCACTAAGCTACCTGCCGCCCCTTGTTGTTTGATAAGAGACTGCGCCTATTCAAACAGAGATATCAGAGAGGGCAGTTATTACACCTCGAGGAGATACAGACAAGAAATCCTCAACCGTTTTGGAGCCAAATAAACAAGTTAGGACCAAAACGACATTAAGAAAATTCCAATGGAAATCAGGGAAGAGCGGGGGGGGGCTGATCTCTGACATTACACAGGTACTTAAGGAGTGGGAGAAAGGGTTTGCTAGTTTGTTCTCAGGTAGCGAAAATGTGTCATATTTTGAGGAATAATTTTATAAAGACAGATGTTCCCTGAGAACTAAACTGGAAAATACAGTGTTAGAACCCTCTTATATATGTGTAACCTCTATTTAATGAGGAGCTGTCTGTGACAGACGTTAAGAAGGTGATTGACGCTGCAAAAATGGGAAAGCGTTTGGCATTGATGAACTGCCTAATAAGCTTCCTGCCATCCAGGACCTCTATACCAGGCGGTGTCAGATGAAGGCCCTCAAAATTGTCAAAGACTCCAGCCACTCTAGTCATAGACTGTTCTCTCTGCTACCGCACGGCAAGCGGTACCGGAGTGCCAAGTCTAGGTCCAAAAGACTTCTCAACAGCTTCTACCCCCAAGCCATAAGACTCCTGAACAGCTAATCATGGCTACCCGGACTATTTGCACTGCCCCCCCACCCCATCCTTTTTACGCTGCTGCTACTCTGTTAATTATTTATGCATAGTCACTTTAACTCTACACACATGTACATATTACCTCAACTACCTCAACTAGCCGGTGCCCCCGCACATTGACTCTGCACCGGTACCCCCCTGTATATATAGCCACCCTACTGTTATTTTATTTTACTTCTGCTCTTTTTTTTCTCAACACTTTTTTGTTGTTTTATTCTACTTTTTTTTTTATAATAAAATAAATAAATAAATGCACTGTTGGTTAAGGGCTGTAAGTAAGCATTTCACTGTAATGTCTGCACCTGTTGTATTCGGCGCATGTGGCCAATACAATTTGATTTGATTTGATTTTAGTAAAGTTTTAAAATCCCCTAAATGAATTGACGTCCTCTATGATTTGCTCCAAATCAGTTTGGAGTACAGTATACTGCCGTCCACTTGGTATAAGTCTATAGTGAATCACGTTCCCAAATCTTCAAAAAATGCCACTGAACTATAGAGGGAATAGTTTATTAAGGACGGTCTATAGATGATATTCATCCATCCTCAACAACAGGCTGATGACCTTTCTGGAGGATGAAAACATTCTGGTGGAAGAACAAAAATGGTTTCTGTAAATCCAGAGCCTGTATAGATCATATCTCTGTAGCTCAGCTGGTAGAGCACGGCGCTTGTAACGCCAAGGTAGTGGGTTCGATCCCCGGGACCACCCAAACACAAAAATGTATGCACGCATGACTGTAAGTCGCTTTGGATAAAAGCGTCTGCTAATTGGCATATTATATATTATTATATATCTTCTCGGTCTGTACAATAATCAGAAATAGATTACACCAAGAGAAGCCTACTTTTGCATGTTTCATTGATATCCAGAAAGCTTTTGATTTTGTAAATAGGGATCTTTTAGCCTATAGTTTGTTAAAGACAGGTGTTGATGGGAAATTTAATCACGCAATCCAGTCTCTTTACAAAGTACCAATTGCTTGCGTGCATGTTAATGAATATCGCACAGATTGGTTTCCCTTGGTTACCCTCGGGTGTAAAACAAGGAGTCACCTTATCACTGACTTTATTTGCTATGTTTATCAATGATTTGGCTAAATAAGGGATGGGCTGCCAGATGGCGATTTGACACGAAAACAAAATGTAATTCATTCATTCATTTAATTCATGCATTAAGTTTTATCATTGATAAACAGTTCAATATAAACCTAAACATGTATGATGTGTAACTATTTGTAATTTTGAAGTGTTTTTCATGGTTGCAAAGGCAAAGGGACACAAATGCCACCGCAATTCAAGAACAACCCTGGTATGAAAACAACAAGGAAGGGATGGTGTAGGGAGAGAGGGGGTGGGGGAGGGGAGAGTGGTTGGGGAGGGGGAGGGGAGAGGGGTGGGGGAGGGGAGAGGGGGTGGGGGAGGGGGAGAGGGGGGAGGGGTGGTGGAGGGTGGAAGAGAGGGGGAGGGGTGAGTGAAGAGTGGGGGAGGGGAGGGGAGAGTGGTAGGTTAGGGGAGAGTGGTGGGGTAGGGGAGAGTGGTGGTGGGGGGGGGGGGGGGGGGAGGGGGAGAGTGGTGGGGGAGGGGAGAAGAGTTAAAGGAGTTAGGGAAGAGGAAGATGTTTAAACGGGGAAAGGAAACACCCCCCCCCCCCATCTGCCCTACCGAAGCCGAGCACCCTGATTTTGAGGTTGCAATGCCCTCCAGCGTCCTACAACTTACAGCCCCACCCTCTCCTGCACTTCAGTTAAACTACCATACGCACAGTCATGCTATGAATTCATACCTTTACACGAGAGAGTAATTATATCAGTATATCTTGATGGTTTCTTTTAAATAGGTGATAACATGCTTGTTATAGACTAGAGGTAAAAGCGTATTTTAGAGGACAGTTATTGCCATCTGTTATGGTAGCTTCTGATGTGTCTATCTTAGTTCGACTACAGAGGAGGGATGCCATGGTTACCGAGGTGATCTGGTATCTGTGTTGTCTTCCCACTACTTCACTCTCCTACTGTAACCAAGTATTCCATCAAACTGTCTGTTCTCACTGGCTATACACCTGAATAAGAAAAATATTTCTCAAACACCTTTTAAGTAATCCTTCTAGGTAGGGGGAGGGGCGACACAAAATATGTTGGGTTACATATATTGGGTGTTGGGTTACATACAGTGGGGAGAACAAGTATTTGATACACTGCCGATTTTGCAGGTTTTCCTACTTACAAAGCATGTAGAGGTCTATAATTTTTATCATAGGTACACTTCAACTGTGAGAGACGGAATCTATTGTATGATTTTTAAGTAATTAATTTGCATTTTATTGCATGACATAAGTATTTGATACATCAGAAATGCAGAACTTAATATTTGGTACAGAAACCATTGTTTGCAATTACAGAGATCATACGTTTCCTGTAGCTCTTGACCAGGTTTGCACACACTGCAGCAGGGATTTTGGCCCACTCCTCCATACAGACCTTCTCCAGATCCTTCAGGTTTTGGGGCTGTCGCTGGGCAATACGGACTTTCAGCTCCAGATTTTTTTTTAAAAAAAAATCCAGAAAATCACATTGTATGATTTTTAAGTAATTAATTTGCATTTTATTGCATGACATAAGTATTTGATCACCTACCAACCATTAAGAATTCCGGCTCTCACAGACCTGTTAGTTATTCTTTAAGAAGCCCTCCTGTTCTCCACTCATTACCTGGATTAACTGCACCTGTTTGAACTCGTTACCTGTATAAAAGACACCTGTCCACACACTCAATCAAACAGACTCCAACCTCTCCACAATGGCCAACACCAGAGAGCTGTGTAAGGACATCAGGGATAAAATTGTAGACCTGCACAAGGCTGGGATGGGCTACAGGACAATAGGCAAGCAGCTTGGTGAGAAGGCAACAACTGTTGGCGCAATTATTAGAAAATGGAAGAAGTTCAAGATGACGGTCAATCACCCTCGGTCTGGGGCTCCATGCAAAATCTCACCTCGTGAGGAATCAATGATCATGAGGAAGGTGAGGGATCAGCCCAGAACTACACGGCAGGACCTGGTCAATGACCTGAAGAGAGCTGGGACCACAGTCTCAAAGAAAACCATTAGTAACACACTACGCCTTCATGGATTAAAATCCTGCAGTGCACGCAAGGTCCCCCTGCTCAAGCCAGCGCATGTCCAGGCCCGTCTGAAGTTTGACAATGACCATCTGGATGATCCAGAGGAGGAATGGGAGAAGGTCATGTGGTCTGATGAGACAAAAATAGAGCTTTTTGGTCTAAACTCCACTCGCCGTGTTTGGAGGAAGAAGAAGGATGAGTACAACCCCAAGAACACCATCCCAACCATGAAGCATGGAGGTGGAAACATCATTCTTTGGGGATGCTTTTCTGCAAAGGGGACAGGACGACTGCACCGTATTGAGGGGAGGATGGATGGGGCCATGGCTGGGTCTTCCAGCATGACAACGACCCGAAACACACAGCCAGGGCAACTAAGGAGTGGCTCCGTAAGAAGCATCTCAAGGTCCTGGAGTGGCCTAGCCAGTCTCCTGACCTGAACCCAATAGAAAATCTTTGGAGGGAGCTGAAAGTCCGTATTGCCCAGCGACAGCCCCAAAACCTGAAGGATCTGGAGAAGGTCTGTATGGAGGAGTGGGCCAAAATCCCTGCTGCAGTGTGTGCAAACCTGGTCAAGACCTACAGGAAACGTATGATCTCTGTAATTGCAAACAATGGTTTCTGTACCAAATATTAAGTTCTGCATTTCTGATGTATCAAATACTTATGTCATGCAATAAAATGCAAATTAATTACTTAAAAATCATACAATAGATTCCGTCTCTCACAGTTGAAGTGTACCTATGATAAAAATTACAGACCGCTACATGCTTTGTAAGTAGGAAAACCTGGAAAATCGGCAGTGTATCAAATACTTGTTCTCCCCACTGTATATAGCCTCTCACAGGATTCTTAGAAAATAAGCTTTAAAGGCACGATAATAAAGCATTTTTCTTGGGAAATGAATTCAATGTCAGTTATTCAATGGATAACCTAGAAACATGGATAGCCTATAAACACGGATAGCATATAAACATGGATATCCACCTCTTCATCCTCATCTGCCACACTGTCAGTGCCCACCTCTTCATAATCCTTCTCCAGGGCTGCCATGTCTTCTCTGGCCTCAGAGAACTCTCCCTCCTCCATGCCCTCACCAACGTACCAGTGCACAAAGGCCCGCTTGGCGTACATCAGGTCAAACTTGTGGTCCAGACGGGCCCAGGCCTCAGCAATGGCTGTGGTGTTGCTCAGCATGCACACAGCCCTCTGGACCTTGGCCAAGGTCTCCTCCAGGAACCACCGTAGGGGGCTGGTAGTTGATCCCCACCTTGAAGCCAGTGGGACACCAGTCCACAAACTGGATACTCCTCTTGGTTTTGTTGGCAGCGACGGCTACATTGACATCTTTGGGAACAACGTCACCGCGGTACAGGAGACAGCAGGCCATGTATTTGCCATCTGATTGGCTGGCTCGAAGCAGGCGTTGGTGATGTCAGTGACTGACAGCTGCTCGTGATAGGCCTTCTCAGCTGAGATGACTGGGGCATAGGTAGCCAGAGGGGAGTGAATACGGGGGGAGCAAGTGGGATCTTACGTACTGTCACAGATTTACGTACAGAATCATACAAATTGCCCTGAGACCCCATTGACCCTAAGTGTTAATTACTATTACGGGGCTCCAGACTAACATTTTCCTCTGGTGTCAGCAGTTGGTGGCACCAGCCCTTTATATGGTCGGAGCCAAATCATGATTTGGAATCATTTTATAAAGTAATTTATATAGTGCTTTATTAAGAAGTGTGATAAATAGACTACTGAGGTATTCAAGAAATAAGTTGTTTCGTCTAACACGTTCAAGCAGGAATGCATGATTCAAAATATTTGGATGTGAAATCTAATCCAGTGAATTTGTCATGAATTTTAGGTTGACAATTGGACTTTACTGTAGTTGCTATATCAAACTGCATTTGCGTTTTTTAAATGTTATACGATCAGAACGCAATTCTTCTCTGGCGTGAAAGAGGAGAGTGGCTCAGTCATCACAGCAGCAGGCCTCAGTGACGGTACAGGGGTCAGCACAGACACTTTCATTACAGGAATCATGGAGGTTAAATAATGCACTTCACTTTTTTAATGAAATCATGGTTTTAGCCACCCAAAAAATAGGACGTTTTGAGTGAGGTGACAACTAGAATGTGCTCTTTCAGGATGCTATATATACAGTACCAGTCAAAAGTTTGGTCACATGATCTCAGTATATATACACCTGTTCTGAAAGGCCCCAGAGTCTATAAAATATCAGAAACTTTCATTCAAGGGTTTTTCTTTATTTGTACTGTTATTATTATTATTTTATTTATTGACGTTTTTCACAGTTAACATCCAGTCACATTGTACAATTCAGGATATAGAAAAAGACATTCCCAACAGGACTGTCCTAAGAACTGGTAGAGTTCCTAAGACATGAGTACTGTCTCTGCAAAGCAGGCATTTATCAAGGATGCACACGTGTCGTG